>ML787309.1:80338-90809 GCA_009831015.1 Picea engelmannii
GTTCACCTTGTGCTCAGCCACAGGCACGTCCTAACTCAATAGATCGCTCTTACATCGGATGATGCAGGAGAATCATATAAAAACAAAGACACGTGCCTAATCAAAGGAGACAGCTGGAAAGGCACCAGAGCACATTTTAAAGTGTTTTGAAGATTTATGAATGAACATTAATGCAATAGATATGGAAGCGTACTTACTTTTGTGTTTTGGAGATTGTACACAGATCTTGAGCGTTGCTCTCATCTATCAAATGTAGAGGCATTTTTTCGTAATGAATGCAAGTAGGTAGGTTTAATTTAATAGATTAGACAGTTTTAGGAGCGTAGGAGGTAGGAGGGAAAATGGATGATAGGCACCCTCAACCCTTGTATCATTGTAACATAATTCAAAATTCATGAGTTGTAGAGCTGCAGAGAGGAATATAGGAAGACAGAGAATTTTATGCATTTTAGTTGTTATTGGCCATGTACAGGAGCACTGGATTCAATAGAAGAAAGTTTTGATTCCAATCTATGTGTTTGTTATGGTTGTTGGAACCACCTATTAAATGGTATGTTACAGGCTTGTTTGCATTCTCTGTGTGCATTCTATTTCAATGCCAATGTGTGTGTGTGTATGCTCTAGAATTCTATGTTGAATGTTTGATTTCTGGATAAGGGGTGAATGAGTTTCAATTGTTTCTCTTTCTGAGAACTCCTGCAAAGAGTGTAGTGGAGGGTCCATAAGGAGTGCATCGACCAGGTTCCATGTTTCATCTCAGAACCCTCAGAGGAGATTCAAATTGTGTCTTTACAGGTAAAGAATGCTAGCAGAGCACATAGTCGTGCAAGGTGTGCACAGGCCGGTTGGAGTCTTGGATTTTACAAATCCAAGAGAGAAATTGAGAGACTGTTGTTGTAAGGACTGCACAGAGTCAAAGACCCTAAATAACCAGAGGTTATTTGAAAGTTGTCGCAAGGAGTGCGTGCACGGACCCTTTTGGAGGCATTGAGTTTGCAAGTGGAATCTCAGAAAGGTTAGAACCTCTCAAATATCCCAAGGGGAGACAGAGGTTGAATTGGTTCACAGGAGTTAAGTTCTGGAGGAAGGACGCCAAGTCATTTGGCCGGAATTCCTTGAGAAGTTGAATCGGACAGTTGAATCGTTTCAGGGGGAAGTGCTGAAATCCCGTGAACCATTGGATCTCTTAGAACAACAAAGAGATTTGGATGGAGTTCCTTTTCAACACCCATAACATCAAGAGGAGTAGTGACTTTCAGATCTAGATCAACAAGGACCATTGATCTCGTATGTGAAGTCACATATCGGAATTCGAGGAATCGAGGGACCAGTGGTTTGGGTCAAGTGTTGTAGATTTTTTATTGGCGAAATCCTGATATAGCCAGGACCGTTGGATCGAGGGAGGCATACAGCCATCGATCTCGCCGAAGTTATGATTTCGGAGTCGGGGATCCATAGAGGAAGAGGAATGTTTGTTGGTTGCTCGCTTGAGTCGCAAAAGCCAAAACATCCGTGTGGACAGGTGGAAAGAACTCACCCCCTAAGTAGAGTAAAGAAGAAGTGACAGGTGGCACGCGCCCGTCGCTTTGGGTAAAGTCAACCTTTGTTGACAGATCGTGTTTCGGGGATTCGCAAGGGGAGGGCACGAGAATTTGGTGCTCCAACTCGTGAAATCGCGAGTTGCGAAAGGTGCCTGCATAAGGCTTGGTTGTGGTCCTATATGACAAGGAGTTGAAGAGAGGGGCTTACACTTTAGCCCATTTGCATTTCGCATTTAGGCTATTGCCAAGGGACAATGAATAATATTTGAAGCGCCCCAACTCACGAGACCCGAAATCCTTTGTGGGCTTAGGCAAGGAGTTTAATTAATCCTTGTCGAGGTTTAGAAAAGATCCTGTGCGGATCTTGACCTGACGGTAGGAGGTCTGCACCAGTTGTGGTATAAGAGCCCAGGACAAGTTCTTTTCTTTCTGTAGCAGAGAAAAGAGAGGAATTCTACATCCATGCCACCGAGAAGAAGAGAAAGGGCAATGCCTGATCCTATAGTGGAAAGAGAAATGCATGAATTACGTGTTAGGCTTGTTGCTATGGAAAAAACACAGAGGCGCATAGTTAATGTTGGGGATATCAGCGAATATGAAAGTGAAAATGAAGCTGAAAACGAAGAAGTTGCAGTTGAAGATGCTGCAGAAGAACGCTTATTCAAGGTTGTTGCTAGGATAGGTGCTAGGGAAAAAATGGACATTCCAATGTACGAAGGCAACTTAGATGTTGAAGAGCTTCTAGACTGGATTAGAGCTCTAGACAAATACTTTGACTATGAGGATGTCGAGGAAGACAAGAAGGTTAAACATGTCATTACTAGACTTAAGGGGCATGCAGAAATGTGGTGGGATGAACTGCAGGCTGATAGACGTTGCAAGGGAAAGAAGAAAATCAAAAGCTGGGATAGAATGGTTGCAAAAATGAAAGCCAATTTTATACCTAGAGATTATCAAATAAATATGTTTCGGAGGATGCATAACTTGAGATAGAAGCTGATGTCAGTGAAAGAATACACTGAAGAGTTCTATAGGATAAACATCAGAGCAGGTCATCGGGAAATCAATGATGAGAAAGTTGTCAGGTATATAAATGGTCTACGGTATGACATTCAGGACGAGATGAGCATGATGACCACCTGAACCATAGAAGATGCTTATAAAATGGCTCTGAAAGCTGAAGATAAGTTGAGTCGGAAGCAAGGTCAAAGAGGCTGAGGCAGAAGTCAAAGCGGAGGCAAGACGATTTCCCAGGACATAACTCAGAGACCTAAAGAAGAGGGGAAGAAACCTCAAACTCAACCTGAGAGACGAGGAAGCTCACAGGGGAGGCAGTATGCTGATAGAAATACTTTTCCTCAAGTCAAAGGAAGAGGAAGAGGCAGAGGAGGCAAAGTGAAATGCTTTGTCTATGGAAAAATCAGACATAAATCCTATGAGTGTCTAGATAGGAAGAAAGATGGTGGTAAAACTCACATTTCTGAGGCTCAAGGACGGAATGTTGAGGCAGAGGACGTTAAGGGAGGAAGATCTTTGATGATGAGGAAAGTTCTCTTGAAACCAGAAAGGGAGACAGAGAACCCAACCCAAAGAAATAGTCTGTTTCGGACTGCTTGCAAAACCAAAGACAGGGTATGCAAGGTCATAGTAGACAGCGGTAGCATAGATAATCTTGTATCTATGGAAATGGTAGAAAAACTGGAGCTGGAGACTGTTGCGCATCCAAACCCATACAAAGTTGTGTGGCTACAAAAAGGACATCAGGTAAATGTCACTGAACAGTGTTTAGTTGAATTTAAAATAGGAGGATATAAAGATGATATATTATGTGATGTCATTCCCATGGATGTTTGTCATCTATTTCTAGGTAGACCATGGAAATATGACAGGAATGTGGTGCATGATGGGAGAAAGAACACGTACACTCTAGAGAAAAGCGGTAGGACGCACATGTTGTTGTCAATTAAGAACAAAAAGGTGAAAACAGAGATGAGCAACACTGTACTTATCATGAGTGGGAAGGAACTTCTTAAGGAAGTCAAGAAGAAGGAAGACATGCAATTCATTGTGGTTAGGAAGCCCAGAATTGTTCTGAACAACACTAGGATAGATGATTTACCGAAAGAAATAAAGGGATTGCTGGAATAATTTGCTAATATAGTAGTGGACGAACTACCTTGTTCTTTGCCACCTATCAGGAGTATAATCCATCATATCGATCTTATACCTAGAGTCAGTTTATCGAACAAAGTAGCATACAGGTTGATGCCACAGGAGAATGAAGAAGTTAAGAGACAGATCCAAGACTTAATGGATAAAGGATTGATTCGGGAGAGCTTGAGTCCATGCGTTGTTCCGGCAGTGCTCAGCCCAAGAGAGGATGGTGGTTGGAGAATGTGTACAGACTCAAAGGAAATCAACAAAATTACCATCAGATACAGATTCCCATTTCCAAGGATGGACGACTTGATGGATTGCTTGAGTGGAGCAAAGTTTTTTTCAAAGATTGATTTGAAAAGCGGATATCGTCAGATTAGAATGAGAGAAGGTGATGAATGGAAGATAGCAATCAAGACAAATGAAGGGTTGTATGAATGTCTTGTCATGCCATTTGTCTTAGCAAATGCGCCCAGTACTTTCATGAGGTTGATGAATGAAGTCCTGAAGGATTTCATTGGGAAATTCATCATTGTATATCTTGATGATATATTAATTTTCAGCAAAACTAAAGCAGAACATTTAAATCATTTACCTGTAGTGATGAGGAGGTTACAACAAGAGAAATTGTTGATCAATATGAAAAAATCGTCATTTATGAGGACAGAACTCATTTATTTGGGTTTTGTTATCTCTGTAAATGAATTGAAAATGGATCCGGAAAAGATAAATGCGATTAAGGATTGGCCATCACCGAAGAGCATATTTGAAGTTCGAAGCTTCCATGGTTTGGCTAGCTTCTACAGGAAATTCATTTGAAATTTTAGTGGAATTAGTGCACCGATGATGGATACAGTGAAGAAAAGACATAAATATTTTCACTGGACGGAGGAAGCGGAGAAGAGCTTCAACTTGTTGAAGAAGAAAATCACTGAGCAACCAATTCTGGTTTTCCTAGATTTTAGCAAGACATTCCAGGTCAGATGTGACGCGAGTGGATTTTCCATTGGAGCAGTATTGAGCCAAGACAACAGATCGATCGTGTATTTCAGTGAAAAACTGAATGAAGCAAAGATCAAGTACTCCACGTATGACAACGAATTATATGCAGTCATACAAGCGTTGAAGAAATGGAGGCACTATTTGGTTCCCAAGGAGTTTGTTCTGCACAGTGATAATCACGCTTTGCAATTCGTGACTTGACAGGAGAAGTTGAACCAAAAGCATGCTAAATGGGTTGAATACATGCAGAATTTTACTTTTGTGATTAAGCATATTTATGGAACTGCTAAGAAAGTTGTTGACGCTTTGAGCAGGAAATGTTTTCTTATGCAAGAATTCAGAGTCAAAACTTTGGGTTTTCATAACCTCAAGGAAATGTACAGGGATGATCCAGACTTCAAAGAGGCATATGAGGCATCTCAGAATCCAATTCTCAGGGATAGAAGCCAACGGACTGAATACATGATCCAGGATCAATTATTGTTCAAGGGAAATCAATTATGAATTCTGAAATGCTCCATGACGGAGAATTTGTTGAAAGAAAAACAAAGCGGAGGATTGTCTAGACACTTTGGTCATGATAAAACATTCTTAACATTGAATGGCTCATATTTTTGGCCAGGGATGAGGACAGATGTGAAGAAATTTGTGGACAGGTGCAGAATTTATATATTGGGACTGCCAAGAACACAGAGAGGATGTGATTCAATCTTTGTGGTAGTCAATAGATTTTCAAAAATGGCACATTTCATACCATGCCAAAAAACCAGTGACGTAACTCATATTGCGAATCTATTTTTTAAGGAAGTTGTCAGACTTCACGGCTTGCCAAGGAGTATCGTTTCTGATCAAGATACCAAGTTCGTAGGACATTTCTGGAGGACCTTATGGAAAAAGCTGGGGACAAGTTTGTCTTTTAGCTCAGCATATCATCCTCAAACGAATGGGTAGACAGAAGTCGTGAACAAAATCTTGGGAGATTTGTTGAGGATCTTAGTGACTGAACACCACAGTCAATGGGATCACATTCTTCCACAGGCGAAATTTGCTTATAATGATTCGCTTAACAGAAGCACCGGGCAGAGTCCATTTCATATTGTATATGGAATGTAGCCAAGGGGAGTTTATGAATTGAAAGATTCGGAACAAAATGAATTCAGGAGTGCTAGTGCAGAGGACTTTGCAGAAGGAATGAAGGAGCTTCACAGTCGAATTAAGGAGAGATTGTAGTGTTCAAACCAAGAATACAAGCAGAGAGAAGATCAACACAAGCGAGAACTTCAATTTGAAGGTGGTGATCTGATTCTTGCACATCTGAGGAAGGAAAGGTTCCCAAGGGGAACATATAACAAACTGAATACGAAAAATATTGGATCGTGCAAGGTCATGAAGAAACTTGTGGCAAACGCATATGAGATTAAATTACCTGATGGGATCGGAATCTCACCGATATTCAATGTTGCGGATTTGTACCCTTACAGAGCTTAAGAAGCAGGAGAAAAGAAGGAACAGAAAGAGATTCAATGGACAAAACAAATGCCTGTAGCTGAAAATCCGCAGATGGAAAGCATAATTGACAAAAGGGTTAGCAAAAAGACCAAGAGGAAAGAGTATTTTGAATACTTGGCCAAATGGAAGGGACATCCAGTTGAAGATGCCAATTGGGAGGATGAAGCAGAAATTCAAAAGCATGGATAGACCGTGCAAGAGCTCATGAATAGGAGTTCATGAAAATTTTCAAGCAAGGGAGTATGATGCAGGAGCATCGTAAGTAGTCAACCAAGCATGCAACGTAAAAGGCGGAAGACAGCTGGAAAAGCACCAGCGCACGTTTTTGAAATGTTTTGAAAAATTAATGAAGCGGATATTAATGTGATAGCTTGGGTAGCATACTTACATTCATATCTTAGATGTTGTAAATAGATCTTGAGCATCGCTCTCATATGTAGAATTTAAAGGCATTTATACGTAATTAATGAAAGTAGGTAGATTTGAATTCATAGATTAGATAGTTTAGAGAGTAGGAGGAAAAACGGATATAGACACCCTCACCCTTGTATCATTGTAAGATAGATGATCATTCAGAATCCATAAGCTGGACAGTTGTAGTAGAGAGCTGTAGAAAAACCCATGTACAGGAGCACTTGAGTTAATATATGAAGCTTTGACTCAATATTCATGGTGTTATGATGTTTATTGTTTACATTTACTGAATGGTGTGTTTACAGTTGTTTTATTCTCTTTATTTATGCATTTGTTTCAATGCTGGGTTAGATGTGTGATTTCATGTTAAGTGTATGAAGTCTAATAGAGGAGAAGAATGAGTTTCAATTGTTTCTCATCCTGAGAGTACTTGCAAGGAGTGCAGTGAAACGTCCGCAAGGTGTGCGTCGACAAGAGTCTGAGTTCTATCTCAGAAAGCTCATACCAGCAGAAGTGCAGGTGAATTATAGAGTCATGCAAGGTGTGCGCAGGCTAGTTGAAACCTTAAAAGTTATCAACTAAGGTGAAGGTGGAAGGATTGTTGTTGCAAAGAGCGCACAGAGTCGAGGACTCAAATAACTAGAGGTTATTTGAAATATTGCCGCAAGGAGTGCGAGCAGAATTCCTTTTGGGGACTTGAGTTTGCAAGTGAAATCTCAGGAGGGATAGTACCTTTGAAGTATTCAAAGGGAGACAAAAGTCGAAAGCATCTCATAAAAGACAAGTTCAGGAGGGAGAACATTGATTTGTCTCGCAGAAGTCATTGAGGAGTGAATCGGGCGGTCAGAATTCTCCGAGGAGAACTCATGAAATCGCGGGGACTGTAGGATCCAGAGGAGCTGCAAGGTGGTTAGCAGTTGGACGAATCTGCCACCCTGACATCAAGAATCAACGTGGACCATTGATCGTGGTCTGTCTGAACCATCAAATTATTTCGGGAATTCGGGACCCATAAGTTGGGAGTGTAGGTCAAAAACCTTGGTCACTTAAACTCCCAATTCGCGAAAAGGATAATCAAGTGTGCAATTTTGGTATTTTGGGGTTCGGCATACTAGGAATATTGATGAAAAGGATCCAGGTGCATGGCATTGAAAATCCCAAAGTCGTGAAACATGGCGTGCCTTGGGGTAAATTTCAGGATTTCGGCATTTCATCACTTCAAGTGTCGGGAAGTAGAAGAGTTAGCGATCTTTGGAATCTATAGTTTCAAACTCCCAGTTCGCGAGAAGCCGAAAGATCCAGAGTCGTTGGATCGTGGAGGATCTCAGTCGTAGATCACGTTGGAGGCGAGGTTTCAAGAATTCGGAGATCGGAGTTTTGGGAGGTGAGGAACCTTTCTGCTGTGGATCTCGCAAGTCGCAAAATCCCGAAGAGTGAAAGGAAAAATTCCTGAAACATTGAAGGAAAATAGTCGTGGGCCCAATCGGGTTTTGGGGTTTCGGGAATCAAGAGACAGAGTTGCATGACAACGCAACTCCCCAAATTGCGAAAAGGAAAAAGCCGAAAGGTGGGTTCTAAGCATTAATCGCAGGATACGTGCGACGGAAGTCAAGGGAGTGGTCAAGATTCAGGGAAAATCCCGAAAGACCTTCGATCTCGCCAAAAGGGGAAATTTCAAAAACCAGAAAATCATAAGGGAAGAGGAACGAGTGTTGGTCGATCACTCAAGTTCTGAAAAGCCGAAATAAGTGGCAAAAAGAGGCGTGTGTTCGACTCATTGAAGGAGTCAGCCCTCGTTGATGTTTTGGGTTTTGGAGGTTGAAGAGACAAGGGGATCGATAACAGGATTCATGAGATCGCGAAATCTAAAATCCTGAAAAGGAAAAAAACCCCGATCACATTTGTTGGTCGGTTATGGAGTTAACGTCGATGTTTGATCATGCAAGCACAACTCAGAAGGACCTGTGGAATACACCTATTTTTCAGTGTGAAGTATTCCCTGTGGGGAAATCAAAGAGTCAATCAGACTCAGGGGAAGATTTGGAATGATCCTGAGTGGATCTTGGCCCAAGGGTCGGGGGCCTACACCAATGTGGTATCAGAGCTCAGAACAAGTTCTTTGCTTTTTGTAGCAGAGAGAAAAGAGGAACATTTTACATCCATGTTGCTAAGAAGAAGAGATAGGCCAATGCCAATGCATGATCTAGCAAGAGAAAGAGAAATGCGTGAGTTACGTGCCAGGCTTGATTCCATGGAGACAGCAAAGAGGTGCATAGTTGACGCCAGGGATATCAGCGAGGCCGAAAGTGAAAATGAAGTTGGAAACGAAGGAGAAGAAGTTGCAGTCAAAGATGTTGCGGATGAACGCTTATTCAGGATTGTTTCAAGGATAGGTGTCAGAGAAAAAATGGACATTCCAGTGTATGAGGAAAACCTGGATGTTGAAGAGATTCTAGACTGGATTAGAACTCTAGACAAGTACTTCAACTATGAGGATGTCGAGGAAGACAAGAAGGTCAAACATGTCGTTACTAGACTTAAAGGGCATGCAGCACTATGGTGGGATGAACTGGAGGCTGATAGACGTTGCAAGGGCAAGCAGAAAATCAAAAGCTGGGATAGAATGGTTGCAAAGATGAAAGACAAATTTATACCCAGGGATTATCAAATCACTTTGTTTCAGAGGATGCAGAATTTGAGACAGAAGCTGATGTCAGTGAAAGAATACACTTAAGAGTTCTACAAGATAAACATCAGAGCAGGTCATCAGGAAAGCGATGATGAAAAAGTTTCCAGATACATGAATGGTCTACGGTATGACATTCAATATGAGATGAGCATGATGACCATTCGAAATGTGGATGATGCTTATCAGATAGCTCTGAAATCCGAAGAGAATATGAGCCGAAAACAAGGTCAAAGAGGTCGAGGTAGAAGTCAATCCAGAGGAAAAACAATTGCCAAAGAAAGAACTCATAAATCTAAAGAAGAGGGGAAGAAACCACAAACTCAACATGAGAGAGGAGGAATCTCACAGAGAGGGCAGTATGCTGATAGAAATACTTTTCCTCGAGCTAGAGGAAGAGGCAGAGGCGGTGAAGTAAAATGCTTTGTCTGTGGAAAGATCAGACATAAATCCTATGAGTGTCCAGATAAGAAGAAATATGGTGGTGAAACTCACATTGCCGAAGCTCAAGGATGGAATGTTGAGGTAGAAGATGTTGAGGGCAGAAAATCCTTAATGATAAGGAAAGTTCTCTTGAAGCTAGAGAAAGAGGCAGAGAACCCAGCCCAAAGAAACAATTTGTTTCGGACTGCTTGCAAAACCAAAGACAAGGTATGCAAGGTCATAGTGGACAGCAGTAGCACAGAAAATCTCGTATCTACAGAGATGGTAGAAAAGTTGGAGTTGGAGACTGTTGTACATCCAATCCCATACAGAGTTTCGTGGCTACAAAAAGGACATCAGGTAAATGTCACTAAACAGTGTTTAGCTGAATTTAAAATAGGAGGATATAAAGATGAAATATTATGTGATGTCATTCCCATGGATGTTTTTCATCTATTGTTGGGTAGACCATGGAAATATGACAGGAACGTGATTCATGATGGGAGAAAGAACACATACACCCTGGATAAGAATGGGAGGATGCACATGTTGCTCCTGATTAAAAACCAAGAGGTGAAAACAGAGATGAGCAACACTGTACTTCTCATGAGTGGGATGGAACTTCTTAAGGAGGTTAAGAAGAAGGAAGACACACAATTTATTGTGGTCAGGAAGCCCAAAATTGTTTTGACCAGTACCAGAATAGATGATTTACCAGAAGAAATCCAGGAATTGTTAG
>ML787309.1:106642-127998 GCA_009831015.1 Picea engelmannii
TGCAGGTGCAGTTGCTGCAGCTAGTAGTTTCAGTGTTGGCTTAGACTATCTATTGGCTAGGGTTTGGACTATCTGATCAGCGATTGTTGGTGTGCTATCCTTGGAGGAAGATGTGCTACACATTGTTTGTCTATATAGCCTAAGTTTTGCTTCCGGAGTAATTCTCAGTCAAGGTTAAGGTGCTCGGAGGGTGGCTTCAGCTTATGGTTAGGTGACGAGGGTATCGTCAATGGTAAAACGAGCACACAATATTCTTTATTCTAACACCCCTAATACAACCATTGGTGATAATTAATTAAACAAGGTGTAAAGGTTTAGTCCCTCGATCCCCCCCCCCCTCTCATGGAATCATAACCCCCTATAATTTTTTTCCTTGTTCGTCCTGCAGCCAGTGATGTACTTTTATTATTATTAAAATGTTCAAAGAATTACATTTCCTAGGAACTCCGTCTCCTTTTAATTGTTTGGGTACTCCATCCTCTCATCAAATAAACAAATACATTATTAAACTGGGGTATTACACTTATTGAGTTGTTTCAAATAGTGGAATTTAAGGTGACCGAGCCTTTCATGCCACAACTTGCTTACTTCATCACAATGTGTTATAATTATAGTGGAAGTATATTTTCGAATAAAATTAGAAAAGGCATACAACCTGGATTGGTGATCTGCTTCCCCAACCACAACCTTTGCTCCATCGGAAATTTATGTAATGTATATTAAATCAAGTGTGAAATCCACTCGCTTTCATGTACCTGGATGGGTTATTTGATAGATAGAAATAAGGTTGATGTACAAAGAAGGTACAGGAAATACATTCTAAAAATGCCTATGATCTAAATCAATGGTTCCTTTTTCGCATACTTGAACTAGTGTATTATCTCCCATTAAGATGGTAGGACTGATGCATGGCTCCAAAGGAGTAAATATTTCTTATTATGATGTCATATGGTTCGAGGCTCTTGAATCAAGAACCCATGTAGATAACGAGGAAGAGACAACAACAAGTGCATGACTTGTTTCCTTTCCTTTACCTTTATCATCTTGTGGATTTTCATATTTCTTAGTTTTCTTCTTGATATTATCAAGTACGTTGATGTTATGTCTCTCAAGAAGATGGATCATCTAATCAATCTACTTCATCATGCATGCACGTTATTCATGATTGGGTTTCTTGCAATAATCATGCATCACCTTCTCCTTTTTTTCCTAGTTTTTTAGTTGGAGGACTCATGTGTAGATTTTGGATTGTTCTCCTTCTTTTGATATTGGTATTTCTTTCATTTTAAATTTTGTTTAATTATGTTTCTAGTCTTGCTTCCCTCATTTGTAGAAAATGCATGCACCTTTTTTCCCTTGAGGGAACCCATTTGAAATATTTTATCTTGCTCATGGATGAGAGAGGTAGAAAAATAACCCAATGAAGGAATCTTCCAAGAAGATATGAATGTGGATCTTATCCTTGCAACACATGTTGCTTCCCAAAGAGTCCTTCCAAATTGGTCTATACTTCATTGATCTTTTTTGCATATTTGATGTGGAATATGCTTCATCCATTCAATTGAAATATTTTGCCTTTTCAACACCGAAATTTGGTTTAGTCTTAGTTCCCATTGTGATCATGTATAGGCATTTACTCTGCAAGATAATAACCACCTTTGTTTTCCATTAATAGTAGTTGAATGGTGTGAGGATTATATGTTGAGCCTAATCCATCATGTGTGTTGCACTCTGATTTGTTTCTTCCACCTGCAAACATGTATACTACTCCCTTAGGTTCAACTTGCAATATCTAATACCATGTAATATTTAGCTAATCAACCTACAAGACGATCTAAAATCTAATTGAGAAGCAATACAATTAAAAATTTGAGAGAAGAGAAGAGAAGAAGAATTATTGTAGCAATGTAATTCTCATTAACCTATATAAAGAAAAAATAATCATCCAAAGATAAAAGAATACAATACAATGCAATTGAATGCAGTAAAATAAAATTACGCATGCAACTATTTTAGGCATAACTACATGCAAAGCATGAGAGAACATGCTAATTAGCCAAGTGTGTTTTATGTTGATGTTTTAATTATCCCAGATTGGTCATGCAGATTTGACCAAGGGAGGATGATACATTCACTCACGGGGCGATGTTGATTTGGCTAGTGGTGAATGGTTGATGATGTTGATGTTTCTCCAATTAGCAGCATCGGGCAGACATTCTCTCAAATTGGTCATGTTGATTTGACCAAGGGAAATGACTCATTCACTCATGGAGCTTTGCTAGTGGTGAATGGCCCAGGTGTAGTCTTTCTCCTAATGAGGAGTGGATAGACTCAAGGTGCTCTCACATTACCTGCTCCAGGATGGAGTGATCTATATTAATTATATGTGCATGTAAGGAAATAATCATCAACATAAATATAATATATAAATAATATAATGTATAAATATATATAATCAATAATTAATAATTAAAAATAAATTCATTAATGAAAAAACAATAATGGAAAAGACATGTCCATTAATGAAACAGAACTCTTCCCAAGTAATATATCATCTCATACAATATTTACTTACAACAACCTCTCATCGAGTTCGCTAAGTCTTGTTGAGATTTTCATAGTGTAATTATTCTATGATAACAGTAGCATTTAAATCATAAGGCAATAATTATCAGATATGAAAATCAGAAAATTCAACATGGTATTAGAGCTAGTTAAAAGATTATAGTGCCAAAGCTAGTATAAGTCTTTCTAAAGCTAGTTAAAAGCTTTCAGGGCCAAATTTGAGAGATTTGCTTCAGATCTTTTATTTTTATGATTGTACAGTCGTAGTCGTGAGCGACCTGTGCACACAGAATGAATACATTCCCTTTGGTTGCGATTTTCCTAATTACAAAGCATGATCGCCTTAAGGACTACACTACATAGTGGGACCATCTCTTTTGGTCATGATTTTCCTAATTACAGGGCGTGACTGCCTTAAGGATTGCACTACATAGTGCGACCAGCTCTTTTGGTCACTCTCTATTTCTCTGCAAGTTGTGACTAGTCGCATTGTGATAACTAACAGAGTTGGTATAGACTCTGCAGCAGTGATAGGTGTTCGAGAGGGATATCTATGCAATTTTTTGGGAAGACCAACCTAGGCATCGGTACATGACAACATCATTTTGTGTGAGCTACGACATCGGATATTTACACGCTTACATTACATGGCTTTACCAGCATTGAAGAGGATGGTCACAAGACTTATAGAGATTCGGGTAGAGCATGATGTCATTTGCACAGGATGTGCACTTGGAAAGAATGCCAAGGGTTTTTTTTTTTTCGAGTAGTGACAGCGGGTCCAAGGTCTAGTAAATTCAGATGTATGTGGACCTATGATAGTTGCATCTTTGGGTGTATTCTTGTACTATGTGATATTCAGTGATGATTTCTCCCAGAAGAAATGGATATTATTCACGAATACCATGGATGAGTTCTTCAGTAGATTCCAGGAGTTCAAGGCTCAGGTAGAGAACCTGACATGGAAGAATATCAAGGTGTTGAGGTCAGATAATGGAGGAGAGTACACTTCTAGGGACTTCAGTGATTTCTTCAAGGAGGAAGGGATCAAGAGGGAGTTCATTGTTCCTTACAACCCATATAAGAATGGGGTTGCAAAGAGGAAGAATGGGTCCATTGTAGAGGCTTCCAAAGCCATGATTCATGATCAGGATTTACCCATGTTATTATGGGGAGAGGCATCCAGTATAACAATGTAAGTCCAAAATAGGAGTCCTCATTAAATCTTGTGGGACAAGAGTCATGAGGTGGAATTCACAGGAATGAATCCAGAGGTCAACCATTTGAGGATATTTGGTTGTCCAATATACATCCATGTTCCCAAGGAGAAGCGAACAAAGTTAGAACCTTATGGAAAGAAGGGTACTTTTGTGGGATACAGTGAGACCTCAAAGGCCTACAAAATCCATATTCCAAGACAACATCATATCAAGGTTAGTTGAGATATTATTTTTGATGAAGAGGTAGCCTTTGAGAGGTCTAGAGAGTTTTGTATGGAGATTTATTGTTAGGAGAAGGAGGTTTTGAAGGATAGGTACAAATCTCTCTAGCCCAGTTTTTCATCCTTCAGAATATCAGAAGGATTCAATAGAGCCAGAAAGGCTAGTGGATCTACCTAGAGATGTTTCTATGACCAGGAAGAGGCCATCTTGGCTTCGTGACACTTTGAAGGATGCAAAGGGGCATGCGTCTCCCAGTGGTAATTTAAGGGAGAGAAAACAACCTCATATTTTCTCGAGTTATATGGATTTAATGAGTCACATCATTGATTATGAATCTTCCAGATATAAGGAGGCAGCAGGCCAACAAGTTTGGAGAGATTCCATGATGGAGGAATATCAGTCCATCATGAAGAATGATGTGTGGGAGATTGTGCCAAGACCTAATGGGAAGTCAATGGTGACTTCCAAGTGGATCTACAAGATCAATCATGTAGCAGACGACAACATCGAAAAGTAAAAAGAAAGGTTTGTGGCAAGAGGGTTCTCCCAGAAAGAGGGAGTGCACTATGAGGAGACGTTTTCTCTAGTCACCCAGGTACACCTCCATCATAACCATTATTTCCATTGAAGTAGTCATGGATTGGATATTACACCAGATGGATGTAAACACTATATTCCACAATGGTGTGATTGAGGAGGAAGTGTACATAAAACAACCTCAAGGATTTGAGGTACATGGAATGGAGTCTCATTTTTGCAGGATGAAGAAGGCCTTGTATGGAATCAATAAAGCACCCAAGGAATGGTACTCCAGGATTGATGGATAATTGATGAGCTTAGGCTTAACCAAGAGTGAAGAAAATCCAAACATTTACTACAAGGTTGTTGATGGTGATCCTTTGATCTTGGTGTTATATGTTGATGACTTGTTCCTTACGAGAGAAGACCGACTCATCGATCAGTGCAAGAGGGAGTTGTCCTCTGAGTTTGAGATGAAGGATCTTGGATTGATGCATTATTTCTTGGGAGTGGATTTGTGGAAAAAAACAAGCGAGATCTTCATTGGACAAGGGAAGTACACAGTTGAGATCTTGAGTAGATTTAGTATGATGGACTACAAGTCCATGGTTATACCTATGATGGAAAATATGAAGAAGATGAGTGATTTTGCTTCAAATTCAGATTTGGTGGATCCCACTATGTGTAGGAATATGATTGGATCCTTGATGTACCTAGTTAACACCAGGCTAGATATTTGTTTTGTGGTGAGCACCCTGAGCCAGTTTATGGTTGAGTCAAGGAACTCTCATTGGGTTCAATCAAAGCGTGTGTTGAGGTGCCTGCGTGGTACAGTTGGATATGGTCTGAGATATGTCTCGGGTGGTGAAGTGAGGCTACAAGGATATACTTATTATGATTGGGCAAGGAGTGTAGTGGATAGGAGAGCACCTCGGGATGTTGTTTCAGCTTAGGATCAGCTATGATATCCCGGATTAGCAGGAAGCAAACTTTGGTTTCACTTGGTACAGTAAAAGTGGAGTATATCGCAGCCAGTGTCGCAAGTCCTGAAGCAATATGGATTTGGAAGCTTCTTGCAAGACTATTTGATCAGGATCTAGAGACGATCTTAATACATTGTGATAATCAAGTTGTGTCAATCTTTTGGAAAATCTAGTATTTCATGAAATATCAAAGCACATTGAGATCAAATATCACGTCATCCAAGACATGGTACATAAGGGAGCAGTAAAGCTCCAGTACATATCCACATATGAGCATATTGCAGGTATTCTCACCAAGCCTTTATCTAGGGTGAAGTTTGTATACTTCAAATACAAGCTTGGCATGATGCAAAATGTTGCCCTCGCTAAGAGGGAGTTTTTATGTTTCAACATCGGGCAGACATTCTCCCAGATTGGTCATTCTTATTTGACCAAGGGAGGATGATACATTCACTCACGGGGACATGTTGATTTGGCTAGTGGTGAAAGGCCCAGGATGTTGATGTTTCTCCAGTTAACAACATCGGGCAGAGATTCTCCCATATTATTCATGCTGATTTGACCAAGGGAAATGACTCATTCACTCACGGAGCTTGGTTAGTGGTGAATGGCCCAGGCATAGTCTTTCTCCTAATGAGGAGTGGATAGACTTGAGGTGCTCTCACATTGCCTGCTCCAGGATGGAGTGATCTATATTAATTAGACGCGCATGTGAGGAAATAATCATCAACATAAATATAATATATAAATAATATATTTATAATATAATGTATAAATATATATAATCAATAATTAATTAATTAATGGAAATATAATAATGGAAAAAATGTATCCATTAATGAAAGGGCACTTCGCCCAAGTATATATATCTGGGCCCTCAATTGTAATACATCATCTCATACAATATTTACTTACAACAACCTCTCATCAAGTCCGCTAAGTCTTTTTGAGATTTTTAGTGTGTAATTATTCTATGATAACAATAGCATTTAAATTATAAGGCAATAATTATCATATCTGAAAATCAGAAAATTCAACATTTTCATGAGAGAGTTAACTTGGGTTTTACTAGTCAAGTGGAGTAAAATAGCTCATGAAAGACATGTGGAGTTGACTAGCTTATATAAAATAGAAGTGCTCATTTATTCCTAGAAAATAGGATCTCACACTAAAATCTAGGAGAGAAGTGCTCATATCCCTAGAAACATAGAATTTGCCTCAGATAAAAGTAGAATTTACCTAAAATAAATCGACTAAATTAAGGGATGAAGCTCAAGTGTACTCTAGGAGAGAGAAAATTATGCATGTGATGGAAAATGATGCATGTACACCAACATGGGTCACTCCATAGGGCTATAGAAGCTTATAGACAATGGAGAAACATTGTAAGGAAGTGAACAACCTGTCTTTTGAAATCTTTAACCCCTCCTAAGAAAAACTCTATGATTATGGATATAGCCTGGAACATTAAGTGATTCCCTAAAAAGTAAATTAATCTCATCTTATATCCCTTCAAGGAAAGCTATTAAATCGCCCAAGTTGCAGATTAGGATTTTTTGGATTCATACTTTATGGGGAGTTTTTGAAGAACCCAACTATTGAAAATCTATGGTATAATTTGTTCTCGAAAGATATACTTCCTTTTTCCAAAAGGATGATATTTAAATAGTAAATTATCAGATATTCATGGTTTTTGCTAGTGTGTAAATATTTCTTGAGCCCTCAATAGCACCCCAATTTTTACTTAAAACTTAGGGACCCACTTTTTCCTTGATAAGATTGAATGTTTATTCTCTTCAAAGAAATCCTTAATTTATTTGGTTTTCTATGACTTAGTCTAGTTTTTCCTCCTTAGATTGAAATGTTTTTACTTACCTTGGTAATTTAGTATTGGTATTTCATTGACAAAGTATTTGAACTAATGCATCGATTTATTATCAAGCTCAATGAGCAAAATGGGAAAAAACTTTTATTTGATTTTTTATATTTCCCATGATCTTGAAATTGCATATGATCTATCCAGTAGATCACTTAACATGAAATTTTTCTCCTTACTCCAACAATTTTCAAAGTATGCTTGATTTCCAAATTGAACGTGTCTCTCTTACCTTTTCCATTCCTTTTCCATTGAGTTGATTAACCTTTTCAAAAATTGTTATCCAAATATCATTCAATGCATTTTTATGGCATAGGAAAATTGTACTAGTGGTTGCTAAAGATCATAAATGGGAATTCTCGTCAACCCACATTATGATGACATCATGATTTGATTGCTTTCCCTTTTGAACTTTAGTTGCAAACATGAATTTATTAAGTTGTCCTTTCACATTTAGATAAGACTTGTTGTTCTCCAACTTAATAAATTTTTTCTATTAATGCCCCCCCCCACTTTAGTTGCAAACATGAATTTATTAAATTGTCCTTTCACATTTAGATAAGACTTGTTGTTCTCCAACTTTTAGAACAATCTAAACTCCTTTGCTAAGTCGATTTTATACTATGAAACCAGAAGCATGGTCGATTAAAGAGATTGTTTATTCATGTTAGTAATGTTGGAGTTGTTAATAAGATAAGGAATCATTTTCTTTCCAGATTAATGTACTCATCAACCACCTACATTCTGCATATACTCATTTCATAAATGCTTAACCCTTACTCATATAGTAATTCACAAATATGAGTCAGAAATAATGCATGCATGATCAAATCGACCATTCAGTCCCAAGGTTTGACTTGTTGTATTCAAACACTATTTAATTTCAAGTTTGGGTAGTAAGATTCCAATCTCGAGTTGAAAATGTTTGATTTTCATTCCAAGACTCAATTGAATTGTGAATATGGTTTAATTTGAGAAACATTTATTTATTTTAGAACATGCTCTTACTTCAACCCAAGAGAATATTTATAGGGCATGATTGTGTTTCTTGCACCTTTATTTAAAATACCTTTTGTGACTAATTACAGGATATGCATTCCATAAAGTATATAATACCTATAGTATTTTTTAGCTTAGCTCAATTCAAACTTTGGGCACCATTCAAAAACGCAATCTTTTGTTTGAACTAAACTTAAGCCCAATTTTCAATATTGACATAATGTGGCTTAAATCAAAGTTAACACTTCTCAACCTTCAAAATTATTTTCTTCATTCGAACTATTCTAGCAAAATTTGACCCAATTTTGGTCATGTTTTCAAAGTTAACCTTTTGCATGTCTTATTTGTGACAACTCATGCACGGATATTTCTATATGGCCCCTAAAGGTCATGAAAGAAGAAAAGGTGATGACTCGGGAGAATATTATTATCATACAATCCAATGAACCCATTTTGATAATGGAAGATGTTGAGTAAATCACCCATGTTTCGAGGCAACCTACTTCAAGGGATAAATCTTAGGTTCAGAAGGAGAGGAAATCCAACAAGGAAAACAACATGTTTCAAACACTCCTAAAGATTTTAGATTTCCCAAATACTCAGACACATCTTATACCCAGAGATTTTATGGTGCTCATACATGCAATGAGTTGTATGATCTAGTTAAGGATGGGATTGGTCTACACGATGAAGATGAGAAGTTGAATGAGCGAGAAGAAGAAAAACAAGGGATTGTGAAAATTTTGAATAAGTCATATATACACAATATTGTAGCTAGAGCCATTGGTTTACCATGTGCAGAGATTATTTGATATTTAATACAGCGCACATATGTTCACATTAGACAAATTTTAAATAAACAAGAGAAATGAATTAGCTCTTTTTCATCTTCTAGCATTGAATCTTACTACAAAATGTCAAGGGTTGAGATTTGTTTTAGCATTAATTGGTTAAATAATTCGCCAACACTTGTAATTGTTATGAAATTATTGCAAACTAGTATGAAGAGGGAAGAACATTCAAGGCACTTGGTAGTAATCCTTTTCCTACCAACCTTTTAGATCATGATATGTATGGACCATTTTGTTGGTCAGTAGGTTATATGGGGAAAACAATTTATCTCATATAAAATTTTCTTGGGCACCTATGATTGATGAGATCACTAAAATAGGAAACATTTTTAATTGGGTAGCCATTTTATCTAATCCATTGACAAAATAAAGGGTTAATATTAGTATACTTGAAGGACCCCCATAATTTTCTATGTCCTCTTATTGGTTAGATGCAGTATGTGCTTACAATTCTTGGATAGGACTAGTATGGTCATGGTCACCTAAGAAACCACATGTTCATGTTTACTTTAAAGATTCATGGAAGCACAAATATAAGTATCACTTTGCTCTTATTTGTAATGGTTTTTTGGCTCCATTGTATGAATGTATCTTCCATGTGACATGACCAATGATATCATCAAAAGCGGTTGAAGTATTGAAGAACATTGGAGATTGTTATCTAGAAGAGCATTCCACTTATATCAAAACTATTAATCAACTCAAGAATCACATACACTTCCTGCATGTGTTCCTAATAGATTACTCATTTAGGAAATAGGCTACCATACATCATTACATGATTTTAATTTTTTCCTTACCAAACATCAAAATAATTTATGCCCTATGCATCTGATCTAGATAGGCATGTATGGATTGACAGACTCCACTTGGGAAAGGATGGAATGAGAAAATATGCAAAAGTATTGATTTCCCTTAGAAAGGTTTCAAATGCATGACCCCCTAAACATTGTGAAATATCACAGGTTGGAAATGAGAATTACTTTCCTTACAAGCATGAAAACAATGAAGCAGAGGAATCCAAAAGAAGAGCACTTTCCTTTGAAGAAGTATTGAACAGAATTCAAGCTCAAGTAGAGGAAAGGGAAAAGAAGAAAAAGGAAGAAGTTGAAGTAGTAGTTGTTGAAAGACTAGTCCTCCAAGAGAAGAGAAATGTAGAAGCCTTAGAGAAAGAAAAAGATGAAATAGAGGCAAAGGAGAAAGTGGAAGCACAAGAAAAATATGCTAAGAAGCAACAAATTGGCTAGGAAAAAAGTGGTCGATGCCAAGGATAAGGCTAAAGTTGAAGTAGAAAAGAAAAAAGAAGAAAAGAACAAGAAAATAAAAGAAGATGAAGCAAAGGCCAAAAGGAATCAAGACCTAGAAGCTAAGAGACTAAAGAAAGAGGTTGATGATGAAGCTTAGGCTGGAATTAAAATAAAAAAAGACAAAATAGAAGAACAATTAAAAAATGAAATTGAAGCCAAAGTAGAAGAGAAAAGGATAATTCAAGAAGAACTAAAGAAGAAGGCTCAAATTTAGGTTGAGATATAAAAAATAAAAAAAATGAATCACAAAAGCAACATGATGAAAAAAAAAAAATTTAAATTTAGACATCATCCAGAACCTAGAAAAACATCTCATGGAAGAGGTATACACTCCTCAACCTTTTTCTAACTCCTTTGTTTCATGCATGGTTACAAAAGTCGAAGGTCATATCCCAACACTAGTTGACGATGTAACCAATTTAGAATTGTTTTCATTTGACCATCAAAAAAAGAAAGCGATCATGAAAATGCACAAAAAGAGGAAGATCGGTCTGGACCATGAAATTATGTTTACTATTGAGAATGTGATCGTGGATACCAGGAAATCGAATATCAACTCCTCTTCTACTATTTTTCTACAAATCACTTAAGCCAATTTTTATAAATTTATTGATGTGGAGAAGAAAATCAAATCATATGAGTATAAAATTGTTATGTTGGAAAATCGGGTTAATTACCATAAGTCTAGTAAGTATGAAGTTTCTAATTTTATTGATTATTTGTTTAGGGTACAAAATGAACTAAACTATGTCCAAAGATAATTATTTCAAGGATCCCACCACCTACAAGTATTGGTTCAATAAATGTCATAGGTCATGGACCATGTTCAAGCAGGGAAACTTCAGTATAAATAGTTACATTTGCATTTTAGTTGTGTAAAGGATTGGCAATCCTCTTTGGAGGACATTCCCCCAAAAATTTGTGTGTTTACTGAAACAACCTTACTAGAAATGGAGTTTGATCTTAAATATTGGAAATAATATTCTCAAAACTCTCTCAGAGAGATCGAACATGATGTGAGAGATTGTGCCACCATGTAACACACCCAACCCCTTAATTACCCTTTCTAGGAATGGGGAATCAAATTTTTGTCTTTCCTTACTCTCTCAAATCCTAATTCTGTGATCTCCATTGGCTACTGCTCGCCACAATATTTCTAACGGTCGCCTTCGCACTAAAATCTGAGATCTACTCTACAAGTTATGGCCTCTTGAAGCTAACCAGGGCATTATTAGTTGGGGTCTTCAGCATTCGGTGTTGAATGCTTTTTCTTACTCCCTGCAATATTGAAATCTTGCCACATGTCCTTGGTCATTCGGCGATCAGTGTTTGGCATTTTGTGTTGAACGTCCCTTCTTCGACATTCGGTGTTGACCATCGGTGGTCGATGTCCTATGTTTTCGATCTTTCGGAAATCAGTGATCGTCTTTGAACATTCGGCGTTTGGTTATCGGTGATCGGCATTGAACATCCCTTTACCATATTTTTCTCAAATATTTTGAACTCCCGAACTTATCCAGACTCCCGGAGTCCTGAAATCTCACCACGTGGCCTTGGCCCCTCGGCGATCGACATTTGACATTTTACGTTGAACGTTCCTATATTGTACTATGCCCCAAATATTTTGAACTCCCGAAGTCCCGGACACGTCACCAACCATGTTGGCCAGTCGAGAACGAACTAGAAGTTGACACGTGGTGAGGCCATGGGTGACACATGCCCTCATCAGGGGGTGACACGTGTCATGCTCTAATAGGCATAAGAGGTCTGCAAAACATCCATATATTGGTGACACATGGCACTCTAATCATGGGTCCATGTCACCCTGGGTGACGTTAGCATGCCACGTCACCTTAGGCCGATATCCTTCCAAACCATATGATCTCACGGTCAAGATGCATCCACGTAGGCGTCGGGATCTATGGCCTTTGTCGCTTCACGACTTCGACATTCGGGGGTTTCATGGTGTAATCCTCTCCTTACTCCTGGAGTAGGTCAAATTCGAATTGACCACGGAGTAGATCCAATGGTTATGAGTGGTCTTGAAGCTCCTTCAGATTGATGGCTCTCGTTAATTCATGACTTCAACTATTATCGACACACCACACCTAAAATTCCCCAGAGTGTCAAGTCTTTGTACTAAAGGATCTAGCGCCATGCGTCCCCTATTTTTCAATGGTTGAGATTTACTCCATCGTTCACAACTTTAGGAGTCTTCACACTTTAAAGACTCTTGGCCAATTTCCTTCGGAGTGTCGAGTCCTGGACTATGAGATCTCCTGCCACGTGGACCAAACAGGTAATTTCCAGAGATGACACGTGGAAAGACAGAGAGGACACATGGCCCCTTCAGTAGGTGACACATGTCACATTTTGATGGACCTATAGGCTCTTTGAAATTCCTGAATCCAGGTGACATGTGGCACGTCGATCATGGGTCCATGTCACCCTGGATGATGTCACTGGGTCACCTCACTCTTACCTAATATCCCTCTAACATCGCTCAGATATCACGGTCGAGATCTAACCATGTAGATCCACATATCTACGGTTCATGTTGTAAATGTATTGAACCTGCACATAATAGATCTAGCTAAACAATAATACACACATTTGCAGAGAGAATTGGAGAAAGAAGAAGAAGGAGAGAAAGAATGGAAGAATTCTCATTAACCATTATGAATAATGAATAATTTACACATAATATACTATGTATAACTCAATGAGTTCGACTTGAGGTGGACCAAGTCACCATAGTGGTGGTCTAGAGTGATCTGGACACACACCGGCAGTTACGGGAGTGAACTGCCACCTATTCTAGTCTCTCAGGCAGTTACGGGAGTGAACTGCCACCTATTCTAGTCTCTCATGCAGTTACGGGAGTGAACTGCCACCTAGTTGAGTTAACTAGTCGACTAGTCTTCAATTAACTGACTAAAAAAAAATTAGTGAGGAGTTAACTCAAGGAATCAAGGCTAATGCACCACTCTGGTGATGATACCAAGGCAAGGTTGAATTAGCATGGTGATGATCCCAATGCAACATCTAAACTCAACTCAACTAGTCAAACTGAAGTGTGAACTGAAAGAGAATATTCTCCAGGTGGAATATCTCTCCTAAAATATAGGAGACTGCATAATGACAAATTATGAATAATAAACAAATAAAAACCTTAGGAAAAAAAAATCCTAGGTATGTGTGAAGTAACTCCAACACCTATTACTTTGGGAATTCGACATTCGGGAGTTTTTCTATGCAAAATCCTCATGACTCCCGGAGTTGTTCAGTGTTGGGTTGACCATAGTCTAAATATGATGGTCAAGGTTTCTCCATGTAGACCCACAGATCTACGGTTGTCTTGGTCTCTGGACTTCAGTATTCATCCCTTCAGAAGTTCCTCTTCTTGTTAACATAATGACTCAAAACTGTCGAAGTGCCACTCTCTGAATTGTGGGATCTGGAGACATGTATCCCTTCTTATGGAAGGTCCCGATTCACTTTGGACTTCAGGACTTCGAAGGTTTTGTCTCCCTTAAGACGAATACACAATTTCAACGAACTTGCAAAGACTAGAGGATTTGAGGATTTAACACCTACACTCCTTCTCCAAATCCAACGGTCATGACAGACCTTGGATCCTCCCTAACGGATCTTGTTCGCTCGCCCTCCAAGAAAAATGATCTTCCTTTTCAAGACTTCAATATCGCTATCCTTCCTGTACTTCTTCATTTCTGAAAGACTTATGTGTTGGTGCGCGTTTTGTGTTCTTTATCCTAAGATTAACAGAATCCTTCTCCCAGGAGACTCAAAATATTTGGGAGTGTTGACATGCATACGGGAAACTACATCCAAGGTCGATGAACTCACAATTCATGTGCTTAAACTTGAGCCACTACAAGGCTCGACCATTTATGTGCACAAATCATACAGTTCTTTGCTTTCTTAAATACATGATCAAGAAAAGATAAAGGGACACAGTCTTCTCATCAAGCAAACATGCACATACCTGAAACATTCATAGGATATCCAACTTTAATTTACAATTACAGTTCAAATATGTAGAATATGAGAATCCTTATCTATTTCAGATTGTATCCAATGAACTGATTGTGGGTGTTCATCTTTCCACCCAACCATAGGCTCAGAGCCATTCATTATTATCACTCTAGCCACCACCATGCCAATCCATTAATTCACCATGGAAATTTATTTTGTTTCTCATAGATCCTCTCTCTTTCATAGCAAACCTGTGAGGTTTATCAAATGCTTCCTCAGCATCAAACTCGTTTTCTTTCTCTTTCCTTTTTCATACCTAGTTCACATGTTCCCCTATGTGCATGCGCTCTTGTCTGGTGTCTCCCCTGCTCTCTGCAGAGCCTCACATGCTTTCCTCCTCCTTCATGAGTCTTCTCTTGTCTCTATTTTTTGTATATCCTTTCCCAGGATGGGTCTCTACCTATCCTATTCCTTCTGTCAGAAGAAAACTCGAGTCATCTTGGTCTACCAGACCCTACGGTACTTCAGGATGACATTCTTCAGTCATACCATGCTTCCATTCATGGGGGTGGTTGAGTGTTCAACCACCAGTCCTTCCTTCATTAACTAATTCCTCTTCTTGGAATCTGGAGGGATTTTATCATTCCCAACAAGGGGAAATTCGAGGTCATTTGACATAATGAACCCTCTCTTATAGTTTTCCCATTCTTTCCTCTAGTGATATCATGGCCAATACTTCAAGGCTTCACCCCCACAGTCAGTCATTGGAAATATAAATAACAATGCATTGACATCGTTCACATGCCTTAGCATGTTAATCATAATTAACGATTAATTACAAGTTGGGGGAAACATGGGCGTTACAATCCCCTCCCCCTTAAAAAAAGGAACATCATCCTCAGTGTTCTTTCTCAGTAACACCTATCATGCCTTTGTCATTCATTTGCTTCATAAATCTTGATCCTCTTTCTGGGCCAAGTTTCTTCAGACTCTTGGCCTTTGTCGCCTCCCTTCAATAATCTTGTATAACAAGCATATTAACCACAATCTCATGCAAAAACATTTTAATGTTGCATAAAATTCAAGAAAAATTCATAACTTAGCACAATACTCATATGTGCAGTTCATGGATTCGTATCCACATGGTTATCTTTTTTTTCGTGGCTCGTTGTTTTTCCTGGACATACCCATTGTGTGCATGATCCCAATCAACAGTTTATAAGAATTATCAAGTCTATGTTTCCTTGTGGTCACTCACCTTCCATGCCCAGGCTCAGACATCCCCTTCTCTGCTATACAGTTCCTCAGACGATCCATCTTTCCTTTCCAAGGATTTCTCGCACAAGAATAATTTCAGAGACTTCATTGAGCCTTACAATTGAGGCGTCCCTCGAAATTTCTTTGTCAAGGCGTCCCTCTAGCTTGTGTTTCCACAACACAACATGTTCTAGGGCGGTCGTGGCTTACCATATGGTTCTCATGTCTCAACAGTAGCACCTTTCACGCTTTTTGGCTTGACAGCCTTCATATGTCCTCCCTAGATAGATATTTTTCATCTCACTTGTATCACAGGTATACAAAATTATGAGAAATTATCATCAATTTCAAATTCAGAATTTTCTTGCAAATATGTTACCCACATATTTCCACATTCCCCATTTATTTTCAGATCGGTTCCACACAGGAACCAGATTCACAAGTATGGGAATTTCCTTCCCATAGCAGTTTATCTCAGCAGGCAATTTATCTTCCTTATGGGCTTACAATACTACCATATCCAAGACCCCTTTTCCTCCTGCAACTTCAACATTCTTCAGCCAAACAAATTGTTAGTTTTCATGTACATTATATTTTCAAATGATTCATACTAACAGTCCAAGTCATTTTCATCTATTCAAGGGTACAAAGAAAAAGGGAAATATTATTATTTATGTAAGCATCCTTTCAACATACTAAATTTTCCAAATACAATTCAAATATTAAATGACTTTGATCAACGTGCCAATATTCATGGCCACATTCATACCCAATGCACCCTTGCATTGATTTTCAAGTTGCCACACTTGGTGACAAGCACTCTGCTATGGTGTGTTGGAGTTTAACCAACCTCTTCACCATATGGCTTATTCCTTCTTGTTCACTCTTACAACATGACTATGATTCATGCTACAGGTTGATTACGATCCCAAATCAGTTCACATGAAACTAAATGTTTCTCTTGAATGCACCCAATCATTATTCTTTCATTAGTAACCAGGGTGCCAACACTCATGGCCACCCAATTTTCTCTTTTCTTCAACACCTATACAATGTAAGTAAAATATTGGAAGGCCCTCTTTCCTCAATGGAAAATCTATTATCTGCCCTTTATGAAAATATGCATTTCCTCGAAGAAATTTCATGCAATGTGCTAACTATGAGCACCTTTATTCCCCATCTCCCTATATTATTCATTGTACCCATGGTACTCTTTACTCCTACATTTTCTTTCAAGGATCATAACTCATCTTTGATTGGCATGGACTTCCTCTCTCTATTGTTCGGATTCTTCTTTCATGAATCTTACCATGCTTGGGTAGCAATAGCATACAATAGCCACTCACAATTATTTTCATATCTTTAGGATAATGAAATATTTTTAGAAGGGATTCCTACCAATTCCCTTCATACCTCATGCCACATAGGTATGAACATTCTTATACCTGCTCTAGATGCTAGCACTTTATCAGATATTACATCATCAATGGTGCTTTGTGGGGACTTTTAAATTCCTTTCAACAATATTTTAACAACAACCTCCTCATAATTATCCTTTGCTTGAGGTTGTCCATCATTGGCAATTGTCTTTCTCAACAGCTCCAATTCCTTTCTACCCATGTC
The DNA here is from genome assembly GCA_009831015.1 of Picea engelmannii. NCBI lineage: Eukaryota > Viridiplantae > Streptophyta > Pinopsida > Pinales > Pinaceae > Picea > Picea engelmannii. The sequence goes on from ML787309.1 coordinate 124,061, forward strand.
ATCCATCATAAATATATATTAGTTTTTAGGTAAAATAAAAATGCATGTATCATGACATTTTAGTAAATAAAACATTTTCAAATATGTCTTAGCATATATTTATGCACTTCATTACATTATTCTTAATGTTTTCATGAGTGCAACACAACAATTCTCAATTGTTTCTACATTCATACAACCATCATCGCTATGGTGTCAAACATTTACCTTTCATCAGCACACTAGTTTCTCATCCTAGAGAAAACATAATATACAACAAGAAAGGAGTTAAGAGCTCTTCCCTTTTCCAACTCCTTCTACACAGCCTGGGACCTTCAGTCCAACTGGGTTATTTTCCAAGGCCTCACCGCCTTTGTTTAATATGGCTTCAACCAAACCTATTCATTCAAACTTACTTACTTACTTATTCTCCTTTATGTAGTTGTACTTTTTCTTCATAGCTACTCATCTAAGACCTACAATTCTGTAAGAAATTCAGGAGTTCTTAGGGTGGAAAGAGTGTTCCTCCTTTTTCCTTGAGAATCCTTAGTTAGGATTACCATAACTCTTAGGATTACCATGACCTTGTGCACGTTTCACCTTACCATTCAGTTATCAAAATGGTATACACTCGTTGGTTAGTTTTCCACTCATATATTTTGTTTTAAAATGTAATCCAGGATTTATTATATAAATAGGCTTATAGCCCACTACTCAAATCTCAGTAGTCATTAAGATTGTGACTATGTCCTCCTGACAGAGTCTTCACATAGCTCTTCCACAGGGAACTCCTTCAGCATGCGACTTCCTTATTGCATATCCTTCTCAATCTGTGATGGCCTCAACCTTGAATTAGCTTCAATTGTTTACCAAAAATTCCATAAGGAATATAAACATGCATCTTTGTTATGCATCCAGATTATTTGCCCACCCATATTCCTTGTTTTTCTAACTTACATCCATGATTCACTTAACCACATGCATAATCATAAATAATTTAACTTATGATTGTTCACAGTTGTTCTCATGCAGTATTCATAGGCTTAATGATGTGCCTTTTGTCATGACAACGGAGCATCCTTTCTCATTTACTCTTTCATCTGTTTATATTAACATGTCCTGAGGGAATGGAACACATTCCCCTCAAGCTATCATTCAAACCCAATCTTTCATGACTCATCATAATAGAGTCGACCATGCATCCATGGTATTCATTCAATCTTGGCAAGTATAATTCTTGCCTGACATATCACTCATCAAGACAGCCATATTGTGTCTTTAGTATACATATATTCTTACATCATACATGTATGTCACTTTCACATTTAATATCATTCATACCTAGTTGGTATTAATATTAGGCTTTGTATCAAGAATCTTCACAATGCATTAAATCCATGCACTCAAGCCTATACACACCTAGCCTAAACATGCATCATGCAAGATCATTGCTTGCACCCTTTCCATGTCATACATGCGCATGGACACATCAGACTTCCAAATCCTTCTCCCAAATCCTTCTCCCAATTACCTTACTGCCATTCTCAGGAAAAGTTCCATAGAGATACTCAACATTTTATCTCGTTTGGGATCTTGCATTCATTCTCATGCTATCCACATGGCCAATTTAAAAGACAAATCATAACTATGTATCTATTTACGTATGACAACAACCAACAATAATTTTTTCTTTCATCTGGTGTTATAAGATGACTATTAGGGTCCTAACCCAAACATAGGTAGAACAATATATTCGGATGTAATAAAGGTCAATATTAATAAGGCCTTTCAATAAAATACAATAAGGCGGATGTAAGAAGACCTAATAGAAGCTTTCGCTTCTAGAAGGATCTTCCTCTAGATGCTTCTTTTTAGTATAAATAGGAGTTGAGGGTATGAGAACCCTAGCTTAGATATTCTTGTAATAGAGCTCTGCTCAACTGGAGGTTGCCCCCTCAAAGAGGCCCGTGAACATTGCCTCCAGATTCAAAGTGATATTTCTATTGTTATTCTTATATCATTTTAGTGTTATTGTGGTGAATGTTCTGGTTATATTGTTGTTATTCTACCATTACTAGCATTTTATTTTAGTTCTGCATACATTTTATATCTGGTATATTACAAGTGGTATCAGAGCACTTTCCTCAGCAGAAAGTGTGGGTTAAATTTTTTTTCAGGGTAGAGACGTATTATGGCGTCTTTAAGCCAAAGAGATCTGTCGTTACGCGCATAAACCCACGGTTGATGGATTCATACATGCAGGAAATACAACTGGTACTTAAGCGCACATATGTTGGCCACCCTTGTAACCCCTGTTGGTACCCCTTTGAGTGGTAGCACATCAGATAGAACCTGTGTATGGATCGGCCTAGATTACCTGAATCCCTCTTTGGATAAACCGATCGACCGCCTGATTGCTATAGTGTCACCGAGAACAACACTCGGGAAGATACTCTCTAGTACCTGGGTAGTCGGGTAGTATGGCTAAGGGTACAGTCTATCCTCCTTAGTTAGTGCCCTAAGATATTAGGCCGAGTACTACTGTTGGACCCCGCACGTATATCAGAGAGATATAGCACATGGAAAACCATTTTCTATAGAACCCTTGAATACCTAACCCTTGGGGGACAGAAACATAAACAAATTAAAACAGACAAGTTCTATTGCCGCGCAACTGTGTTCAAGTTGCCAAGTAAATACACGTTTCTTTATGGTTAAGCATTTGGGCATTTCCTCTTTGCAGTATTCTTCAGACCGGAGTATTTTTTCACCATTATTTGAGACCTATTCCATTGGATTCATCTCTTTTCCCTTATCATATTCATCCATATCATTTTTTTGGCAAAATTGTTTTACCCCACCCACCCCTTTTCAGTTTCCTCATCCTCATGGCCCATACTCGTAGCCAAGACTTGGAAGCTTGCTTCAACACCTTGCAATCTGGTCTCATTGAGACCCAACAAGAAGTGAAACAACTCAATTCCAATGTTGTTGCCATCAATACAACCATGCAGTCCTCAATGGGGGAAATCAAACAAGACCTCGCCACCCAACTTGAATCAGTCTTTTCGGCACTCTACACCAAACTGCATATCCCTACAGATAACCCTTCCTCTTCCTCACCTCCACATACTAAAGGTGACCATTCCTCTCATTCCCATACCTTTCAGAACCATCACTTTCAACGTGACCTATGCCTTCTGCAAGTGGATGTGACCAAATTTGATGGATCAGACCCCACTAGTTGGGTAACCCAAATGGAACATTACTTCTCTTTATACGGCATTACAGATGACTTGGCCAAACTTCGGTATGGTGTTCTCCATCTAGATCAAGAATGTTGGCAATGGTGGCAATGGAGAAAAACTTCTCGTCAATGGTATATTGCTTGGACACACTTTGTGGCAGAGCTTTATGAACGCTTTGACACTGACACCAACCATTTGGGCAATTTGACAAAGTTAAAACAATTAGGAACAGTGGAAGACTTTATAGCTGCCTTTGAGCACCTAGATTTTAGAACAGAGGGCATGTCTGATGTCTTTTTCCGAGAGTGTTTTATCAATGGCCTCAAGGATGAAATTCGGGCCCATTTCCTCATGGCTCGACCAGAGATTTGGGTGGAGGCTATGCAAAGAGTTAAATAAGCACAACATGTTGTATCTTCTCAAAATCGCAAACCCTCCTTTATCCCTCGCCCTAAACCAGTAAATCCCACTACTCCCTCTGCTCCAATAAAGATCCAAAAATTGACCAGGGTTGAAATGGATGAATGCCAACTCAAAGGCCTTTGTTATAACTGTGATGACAAATATTTCACAGGCCACAAGTGTAAAGAACAAAATCTTTTTATGGCCATCTCTGAGGAGATTTCGGAAGAAGATGAAGAAACTCCCTCTGTGTCTGAGTCACTTGAATCCACTGACATAACCCCTCCCTTAGACCCTCCCGAAGCATAA
>ML787309.1:132349-150023 GCA_009831015.1 Picea engelmannii
CAAGACAACTTATCAAGCTTCTCTTTCATGCCTCAAACCATTCTTGGTCAACAGATTTCTACAAGGGAATATTTTCCTAAACTCCCTCTTACATCTATCTGAGTATACTAAGTTATTTCCATATGGTTATCATCCACCTCTGGATATCAATATGACCCACTGGGCTTCTATAAGTGCCCCAAAACTTCCTTTACCACATTTAGGATCAACATTTAATCAACCGTTTTACCTTATTTATAATAAATTTTAATGTCTAATAACATTTGGACTATTCCCTTAAAACCCAGATACAATTTCAAAATATGTTACTTACTAAGTATTCTAGTTCATAACTTCAAAGTATCTTTAGGTCATAATCAATATTAACCATTATACCTAGAATTATTCCTTTTGTTCAGCAACAGTTAGGGACGGAGGTCACTCTCCTCCTCCCACAAGAATTCTAGCAGACTAGTTTCATATCCACCAAGCAAGGGAGGTTGTTGTGATTTCTCACTCAATCACTCTATATATCTGCAGCTTCATTTATCAGCTTGATTAGAAAAACCCTGCCCAAAAATTCTTGTACCCAGAAAAAAAAATTGTTTCTCAGTTCCCTTCAAAACTCGAGAGTTGTGCATGCTCTCCCCTTTTAGAGAATGGTCACCAGACTCATTCCTCTGATCGTGAGGGGTTATACACATATACCAGTTTTAATACTTCATTAAAGCAGTAATTATTACTGCTACAAATTCTTTCAATCCCTTCACATCCAATTCTTGTTGCTAGTTCCCATCGGCATAATCCCACTCTTATAGGATCGTCTATCAGTTCCAAAAGAAAGTATAGGCTTCCTTTTCCATAGGCTAGCATGATTCAATGTTGTTGGGTAAAATCCCAACTAAATTTTAATCTACATCCTTCAATGAACTTGTGCAGATAACTTCTATACGATAGTGGTACTCTCAGCAAGCTCAAGTTAGCCTAGACTTTCAACTGTTCTCCATCCTATCCAAGCCTGTGTCTGAATCATGCTCTGCCATATAGGTTAGGGTAGTACGCCCTCTCCCTTAAAGTTTGTTTTCTAATAATATGTGTATGTGGCTCGTGCATGAACCCAAGCAGGCAAAGTTTTGTTTCCATGCTTTGATACCAATTTTTAACACACCCAACCCCTTAATTACCCTTTCTAGGGATGGGGCATCAAATTTTTGTCTTTCCTAACTCACTCAAATCTTAATTATGTTATATCCATTGGCTACTACTCGCCAAAATATTTCTAACGGTCATCATCACACTAAAATCTGAGCTCTGGTATGCAAGTTATGGCCTCCCGAAGTTAATCGTGGCATTATTAGTTGGGGTCTTTTTTGTTCGGTGTTGAACACCCCTTTTTCTTACTCCCTGAAGTCCTGAAATATCGCCACGTGGCCTTGGCCATTCAGTGATCAATGTTCAACGTTTTGCGTTGAATGTCCCTTTTTCAATGTTCGATGTTCAACCATTGGTGGTCGACGTCCTACGTTTTCGACATTTTGGCAATCGGTGATCGTCATTGAACGTTCTGTGTTCGGCGATCGGTGATCGTCATTGAACATCCCTTTACGAAACTATGCCCAAATATTTCAAACTCCCGAAGTTATCCAAACTCCTAGAGTCCCTAAATCTCTCCATGTGGCCTTGGCCCTTCGGCATTCGGCATTTTACCTTGAATGTTCCTATATTGTACTATGTCCCAAATATTTTGAACTCTAGAAGTTATCTAGACTCCCAGAGTCCCGGACACGTTACCAACCACATTGGTCAGACAGGCACGAACCAGAAGCTGACACGTGGTGAGGCTAGGGGTGACATGTGTCCTCATCAGGGGGTGACACGTGGCATGCTCTAATAGGCATAAGAGGTATGCAAAACATCCATAACTTGGTGACATGTGGCACGCTAATCATGGGTCCACATCACCTTGGGTGACATCAGCATGCCACGTCACCTCGGACTGACAATCTTTCAAACTCTTCGATCTCACGATCAAGATTCATCCACGTAGGCCTTGGGATCTATGGCCTCCGTCGCTTCGTAACTTCGGCGTTCGGGGGTTTCATGGTGTAATCCTCTCCTTACTCCTAGAGTAGTTCAAATATGAATTGGCCATGGATTAGATCCAACGGTTACGAGTGGTCCCGAAGCTCCTTCAGATTGACGATTGTCGTTAATTCGCAACTTTGAATCTTATCGACACACCACACCTCAAATTCCCCAGAGTGCCAAGTCTTTGTACTAAAGGATCTGGTGTCATGTGTCCCCTACCTATCAACGGTTGAGATTTACTCCGTCGTTCACAACTTTGGGAGTCTTCACACTTTGAAGACTCTTGGCCAAGTTCCTCTGGAGTGTCGAGTCCCCAGAATACAAGATCTCCTGCCACGTGGATCAAACAGGTAATTTCCATAGATGACATGCAGCAAGACAGAGAGGACATGTGGACCCTTCAGCGGTTGACACATGTCACATGTTGATGGACCTATAGGGTTTTTGAAACACCCAAATCCAGGTGACACGTGGCACGTCGATCATGGGTCCATGTCACCATGGATGATGTCATTGGTTCATGTCACTCTAGCCTAATAGCCCTCTAACATCCCTCAGATATCACGATCGAGATCTCGCCACGTAGATCCACATATCTACGGTTCACGTTACTTCGAGAATTCAGCATTCAGGAGTTTTTCTATGCAAACTCCTCGTGCTTCCTGGAGTTGGTCATCATTGGGTTGACCATAGTCTAAATCTAATGGTTAGGGTCTATCCACATAGACCCACAGATCTACGATTGTCGTGGCCTCGGGACTTTCGTCTTCGACCCTTCATAATTTCCTCTTCCCGTTAACACAATGACTCAAAACTGTTGAAGTGCCACTCTCCAAACCATGGGAACTGGCAACACGTATCCCTTTCGATGGATAGTCCTGATTAGCTTCAAACTTTGGGACTTCATAGGGTTCGTCTCCCTTACGAAGAATACACAATTTTTCCAAACTTGAGAAGACTGAAGAAGTGGAGGAGTTAACACCTACGCTCCTTCTCCAAATCCAAAGGTCATGATAGACCTTGGATCCTCCCTAACGGATCTCGTCCACTTTTCCTCCAAACGAAAATATCTTCTCTTTCGATACTTAAATCTCATTATCCTTCCTGGTCTTCGTCGGTTCTGAAAGACTTAGGGGTTGGTGCGTGTTTTGCACTCTTTCTCCTAAGCTTAACAGACTCATTCTTCCTGGAGACCAAAAATAGCTGGGAGTGTTGACATGCATACGGGAAACTACATCCAAGGTCAACGAACTCACATTTCATCTGCTTAAACTTTAGCCACTACGGGGCTCAAGTATTTACATGCACAAATCATATAGTTCCTTACTTTCTTAAATACACGATCAAAAAAAGATAAAGGGACACGGTCTAATCATCAAGAAAACATGCACGTACCTAAAACATTCATAGGATATCCAACTTTAATTTACAGTTACAGTTCAAATATGAAGAATATGAGAGTACTTATCTATTTCATATTCTATCCAACGAACTGACTGTGGGTGTTCACCTTTCCACCCAACCATAGGCTCAGAAGCATTCATTCTTAGCGGTCTGGCCACCCCCGTGCCAAGCCATGATATCACCAAGGAAATTTATGTCGTTTCTTAGATATCCTCTCTCTTTCACAGCAAACCTGTGAGGTTTATCAGATGCTTCCTCAGCATCAAAATCACATCCTTTCTCTTTCCTTCTGCATACTCGGGTCCTGCATTCCCCTCTATGCATGGGCTCTTGTCTCGTGTCTCCCCTACTCTCTACAGAGACTCACATGCTTTCCTCCTCCTTCATGTGTATTCTCTTGTCTCTATTTTCTATATATCGTTTCCCATGATGGGTCTCTACCTATCATGTTCCTTCTATCAGAAGGAAACTCAAGTCATCCTGGTCTACCAGACCCAATGATACTTTAGGATAACATTCTTCAATCAGACCATGCTTCCATTCATGGGGGTGGTTGAGGTTTCAACCACCAGTCCTTCCTTCATTAACTAATTCATATTCTTGGGATCTGGAGGGGGTTTATCCTTCCAAAAATGGGAGATTTGGGGTCATTTGACATAATGAACCCTCTCTTATAGTTTTCCCATTCTTTACTCTAGTGATATCATGGCCAGTACTTTAAGGCTTTAACCCCATAGTCATTCATTAGTAATCTAAATAACAATACATTTACACCGTTCACATGCCTTAGCATGGTAATCATAATTAACGATTAATTACAAGCTGGGGGAAAAAGGGGTGTTACACACCATGTGGCAAGTAACAAAGAACATGAGTCAAACTTGTCACCTCCCTTCTTTGGACCCAAAAACAATTTATTTCTCGAGACCAATTAATGAAATATTTGGAAGACCGCATGCATGAATAGAAAGGAAATTTAGAGGTTTATTGAGGCTCCCAACAGAGATATCACATTAACCAAAACTTTGTTACCCGAATTAGAGAAATTTGAAATGAGAATGGATCAAATTATTGCATCTTACAAGGTGCCTTTAAAACAACAAAATTTCCCCCAAAATAATTCACTCAACTAAGTTTTTGAAGCTTGGAAAATGTTCATGGAGAATTACAAAAAAGAACAAAGGGAAGCATATACCTCCCAAGCCAATGAACCAAATGGTCAAACAAGGAATTGGATATTCAAGTTGATGAACCGAACAATCAAGAATGAAAACCAAAGTGATTGGTTCACCCTTCTCATTTTGTATAAATTAAGTAAATGAAATAATATCAATGCTTTTTTCTGGAGATTGTAAATTGTTTTTCAATTTTAACAAAGAAACCAAATTGGTTGTTGTTACAGACTTATTCTAGTATACGTTCATTGTGAGACTATTCTTCACTTGATAGTGCTAAAATGAATGTTTGAATATTTACTTTTGTTGTATATTGTTCTCATGCAATGGTGATGACTTCTTGTTGTGGATGTTCAAATTATTGCTAGTTTGTAGATGTGAAATTATAATTGGTCAGTGTAATTTAGGCTTTCCTAATTTTAATGGTTGGTTATATAATATTTTTAGTCATTAGAATCTTGTGAACTATTTATTTTTTTCAATGGTTGGATCTTATTATCAATTTCACATTTTCTTTCCTTTGTTCTTAAATCCTAGCTAGGTACTTAGTATAGCATTGCATTCTTTTGTTAATTTTTAGGATTGCATTTAGGACTTAAATATTTGGCGCAAAATTTTGATTTATCTAATGTATCCAGGTCAACATATCGAAGGTGTTTCCTATCTCAAACGGAGATAAACCTAATTGAGCCAATTTTTTGGGCAAACTCCCTTAGTTTGATGATGGGAATTTGTCTACAACAATAGGTTCTCAACAAATCCAAGTGGTGGAAAGAAAAACATAATACAAGTGACGAGATTTACAGAGGGCTTGATTGGTTGTCCCTATCAAAGGAGATGGGATTTCAAGTCATGTATGATGAGCTCAATGTAGAGGAGGAAGTATATGGTACCTCTTCGATGGACATAATCATGCATACAAGAGTGGATCTCATTGCAGGAACTTTGGGTGGTGCACCATGGTATGTCCCAAGTAACATAGAATATTTGAAAATATGTGGTCCCAAATTGATGTAATGTGGGTTTCTTGACTAGACTCTATGAGGGGTAAGACGTCTAGATTGGAAGATGGTTGAGGTTTGTAATGTGTCAACGAATATAAAGTAATGGCATTCTCATTGTGAGATAACATCACAGTGTGGAGACCAAGGAGGTGATAGATTTCATAACATACATATAACTACATCTAAGAAGGATGTTGCGAAATAAAGGAGCATCTATAGCCTCAATATGAATCACAATTGTGTTACCTGACAATTCGACAGAAAAATTATGGTATAACCCTTCTAGCTAGGAAGGATAGCCATTGTAAGCCTTGAGAGTGATGGACAATGGTGTGAGCTTGGGGGAACCAAAAATTTTCCAAACTATGGTGAAAATGATATAAGTGGAGGCACTCTCATCAATAATACATCAATGAATGAAGATGTTTCTTATCAAAAAAGGGATTTGAAATGAAACTAATGATGACATCCTCAGCTCGGAATTCTATAATTCAAAGGTCATTAACCATGAATCAAATGGATTTACAACACCTAATGTATATAGTAAGGCTTTCCTTTGAGAAGGACAGGTAAGAAGGACCTAGAGAGAAGACACGGAAGCAAGTTATTGTGCCAATTCATTAATGGTATTATAGTTATGAGTGGCCTTTGAATGAGGTTTATGAGTAGTGATACAAAGAGGATTATTTAGTAGATGTGGTGTAGGGTCGCTAATAGGATGTGGAATTTGAAAAGGACCATTGGGGGATGGTTGAGTGGCCTCCAAATTTGTTAGAGTTAAGTCAAGAGAAATATTATACTACGGTTGTGAGTTTGAATGTGAATCTCCATCGAGTTCATGTAAATGTTTTAATAGGAATAATATCCTTGTTGAGCAGGATTTGGAGGTGGATACGATCTTGATGGTTGAAAATAGTTATTTTTTTCCTGTTGGTTAGTGACAACCCCTTGTTGAGGGAAAGGGTTTTACAAGATTTCTGGTTGTGGTGGGGTAGGAAACAATTGTTGCGGGTTATTAGTCCTAAGAAGGGAATTAGAAATTTGGTTAGCCATAATTTACTTCATCCAATTGTATTAATTTATTTGGGATCATTTGTGAATGTAATGATCAAAATCCCCACATAATTCACAAGGAAAATTGGTCATAAGACCATTGTTTTTATTTGTTTTGGTTGATAGTTGTGGAAGCACCTGCATTACAATTTTGACTATTACATGAAGGGCCATGCATGTGCACTTGAGGGGGGAATGCTAGGGCCTGGGTGTGATGGATATGATCCACCATGTGGGTTGTTAGGATAATTGCAATGCATGTTGTAATGCCCATATGTGGGTTTCCCGTATGAATTACTAGCACTTGTTTGGCAGGTTCTAGCCCTGTTATAATGGTTACCATAATTACTCATTCCATAAAGGCTTGTCAGACCATATGGGTTAGTAATGTGATCCATAAACCCAATAACACCATCCACTACATGTGATGCAACAAGAGTATCTCGTTCAACAGGGAAAGGGTGAGGGGTGTCAAAAATGATCATGTATAAATATCTAACTGGGAATAAATGAGGGAAATATGTTGAGCTTTGAGAATGGCCTCTTCTTCTATTTGAGCACGGTGGTGGCCACATATTTGTTGATTAAGAGTAAGATGGATTTCAAAAACCAATCCAAGAGGATTTTTTATTTGAATTTTATATCACACAAGCTACGTTGTCGATGTCACTCTTATATGTGATCTACAATATGGATAGATGTGGTCTGGAAGAAATTAGTAAGATATACAATCATATGTCATGGCGCACTAGTAACTAGGAGAAGGTCGGGAATGCATTGGATAATCATGCAAAGTTTCCATGTGACTTAATTGTTTCATTGATATACCACTTAGCATATAGCCCAATGAGGGTTAATTGAAATAACCTAACACATATAGTATCATCAATTATGTTATTATATGAACACCATAGATGAAAGGTTGTGACAATATTGGTTGGATATTCACTTGGTCATCCCTCAAATTTGGAAATATCATAGGGCAGCTTGGTCGACATGGGTGCCCAAGCAGGATCATGCAAGATTGGATAATTAGTGATCTTCATTAATCGAGGAGATTCAAACTAGCCATATATAGTAGGTTAGGGGTGTGGTGGGGGTGGTGGCAGGGGTGGTGGGGGTGGTTATGGTGGTGCATTCACAATTTKCAAGGACTAGTGTGCACTTGAAATCAACATGGTATATTTCTAGGAAGGTGACCCTATAGGTGATGAGCTTAACGATGATGATCCAAGTAAAACTAAACCTCTAAATTTCATGCCCAAGGATGGGTGTGTGGGAKATCATGTTGATCTCATTGGAGAAACAATAATAGAAATAACTCCTCCAACTAATGGAGGTAGGCCACAAACCCTAAGAGAACGCCTAGGTGACTATGAATTTGCTATGGTTCCTAACTAAATTAAGTTCTCTAGAATATATGATGGTATGCCAATAAACAATTCTAATAGAAAAAATGATGATCTATTCAAAGCAAATATGTGTATATTGAAATGTGGTATGGATGTATTTCCCTAAACCACAATATACTTTTTTTATATAGGGTCTTTTCACATGATGATTTTGAAAAATAAAATCATGTGTTGTATGACTCTAATATCCTTCCACTCAAATCATAATGGGGCCCTCTAAAACCTCTTAACATATGGGTCGTAATCCGTCGAAGATGACCAATGAAAGTAAGAAAGTGTCAGTTATAGGGAAGGGAACTAGGGGCATTTCCCAATGACCAACACTACATGTTGCAAGTGCAAACATAACCCATGAATACCACCTAGGTAGAAATCCTAAATTTCAACTGTTAGGTTACCTTTCACAAATGTAGACAAGAAACTCATAGCCTCCGGCATTCAAGGGTTGTAGTAAAAAAAGAGTTGGATGACTCAATAAGACTGACAAAAACAACCTAACCTCAACATATGACCCCAAAGGGTATCTCCTTGTCTTAATTTTTACACACTTCACATAAAAGGATTTCAAGCTCCCTAGGAAAACATCTATATTTCAAATGAGAAATGACTATGGAGAGTTATTCGAATACATATATTTGGTCACCTCAAATGGAAGAATTAAGTTGGTTATATGATTACATTGGTTATTTTTAAGGGGAATACACTAGTTTCATGGACCATTAGCTTCGATTAATGGTGTATTGAAAGAGATATTTTAGACTTTTAACCCTTTCTAATTCACCAAGATCACTTTATGGGTGCAGGGTTGAATAAGACTTGGGTTGAATAAGACTCTTTAGGTACTTCATGTGTTTATTTCAAGTAATTAAAAACAATATTGATTTGTAATGCTCAAAAGAAAATTGTAGAAAGTAAATACTGCAAAAAAAAACTTAAGGAATTTGATAAACATAAATATTTAAACTTAGGTTTTTTCTCCATCCAATTAATTTCCTAAATGTTTAAAGATGATTTTACAAATGAGAAAACACAATTTAAATGTAAATATGATAAAAGAGGTATTTCACTCTATCACCATTTTCTTATTTGCCAAGATCACTAGTGAACCCAAGGCAAAGAACATAAGGTCCCTTGTTTGTGTAACTTGTGATAGCATAAATAACTAATCTATGACTAAATTCTAACTTTGAAAAATGTTGATTATCAATAAATTATTTAACAAGAAAAAAATTACAAGTAGTGAATGATTAACCATAAGTATTTTTTGCTCTCCTAACTATTTATTTTATAATTATTTTAAGTAATGTAACCCAAACAAACTAATAATTGAAATGGTAACCGATAAAGTAATATGTTAGGATAAAAGTGCAATTACAAGCAATAAGGGGAAAGTACTATGAATTATGATTATGCTCCCTAGACACTAAATGACTTAATTACTAAGCACAAAAAATGAAATGCAATAGCAAGGATACATCGGCCTATAATTTCTAAAAAAAATGAGACCCACCACCTAAAATTCATAAAGTAACTACTTAAGTTGAGTATACCCGCATGGGCTAATACATATATAAACATGCTAGTTGCACTGAGGAATAGTTAAATTATCTGCATAGAAAAGGGGTATCGTTGATGAATTGTTAGATCACGAGTCTTGCATGGTTATCAAAGTCTATGTCACATGAGTCTCACGAAACAAAGAGAAACAAGAGCGTGAAATGTCAAGACCTCAAAAAAAAAATATTTTTTGAAATCTTGCCTCTACTAGTGGGTGTTGAGTAAAACTACAGACCTACAATTGAAATTGTAAGTCAACAAAAATCATATATCAATTGCAACCAACCTAATAAGTAAAATAAGATGATCTAAACCTAAAGTGGACTTTCCCATATATGTTTGGGGTTTTGTTGCATTAGTGAGCAATACACCTTGATTTAGCTATGTTGTAAGCAAAACAATAAACAATTGTTAATTGTGGGACAAGCACAACATTATTATAATATCAAGAAAACAATAAACAATATATATGCAATCAAATTATAAATTTAACCACAAATATGTCATTCAAGAAACATAAAATAGAGGGAAAAACGATACTCATATACTAGTCCAATGGAAAAGCATAAAACATGAGATATCGCACGATAAGAATGAATGGTTGTACTTGGATCCTTAGGATGGATCATTTTCCTTCTTGAAATCTCTCTCTAGCTATGGTGAATGGAGAAATTTTGGTTCCTTAAGGAAATAACACAAGAAAGCATGAAGGAAATGAATGGTAGAGATGAAAGAAAGAAGGTTGATCTCCAAGATCATCCCTTCAACATAACCTTGCAACTCTTCTCTCTTTTCAAATGCTACCCCATGGCTTTCATTTATTGGCACAATAGGAGCTCAAATGGTGAATTATTTCCAATGTGAATACTCCTCATCTAAGTGGGATTCTCAATGCTTGATAGAGACCCTTGGGAGTCCAAAGGACTCAACACTTACGGCATAGTAGCTCGAATAGGCCTTGTACACCACCTTAGTGCCGCAAGCCATGCCTATTTTCCATTAATGCGTCGTGAAGGTAGCTAGATTATATTTTAGCAGGGTCACATGAGTATCAAGGGATTTCTTGTGTGACTCACGTATTTAAACGAAAGATTGGTCACACTATCAAATAAGTAGTACACTAAATGTTTGATTTTGCTTACTAGGGTGTTTAAGTAGCCATGAGGTAGTATTATGATGATGCATTATTGTCAACTAGTAATGCCTCTAGGAATAGTCACTTAAGTGTCACATTTGAGAGAAATTGATATGCTAACATTCGTCTACTACAAAATTCAAATAGTTTCGGTGCCTTAGGGCATGCTTGGGGAAAAAATAAATTTTATGGGAAAATCTTGGTTATTTTCAACAAAGTAGTCAAAATGATTTTTTTTTAAATTGGTTACACCTAATATATTTGGTTCAAGAAAATTTCCTTCAAACTTGATTAACTTATGGGATTCTCTTCTAGTTGTGATGTTAAGTCGTATAACTCTACAAGATCATTGATAAATCATAGGATCACATGATCCTAGGGTTTGAAAACAACAGGGGTGTGTACACTAATGAATGTCACTAAAAGTAATGAACAATGTCACTAACTTTTTTATTTTCCTAGGTTTGTAGAGCATGTCGACATTGGTTTCACTGCATGGTGTGTCCAAAATGTGATGCTAGCTAGAAATGTTGCATTTGAGCTAGAGCACCACAAGTTTGATCAGGAATACAAAGTGGGCAATGGGAAATTGAAGAGTACGAGCACCTAATGATAGCAAAGAAATATACCCTACAACAATGTGGCTTGGTAAAGGTCACACAAACCTATACTACTAGGGTCCCCACATAGGTGTTGGTGTGACTAATAGAGTGGTGGGATCAATATTGGAACAATTAAATTTTCGATGAGAGAGGTTCCATCTAATATGCATGTTATACAATGAATCTATGGCTTAAGTCATCGAGGAAAATCAATAGGGGATGGCTTATGATTTTAGATGATGTAGTAGGATCACTATATACCTTGCTTGGGAGATTTGTACAAAGAGGGAGGGAATTGTGCCTACAAGCATGTGATTCTAGAGGAGGGAATTGTTGGCATTCAAGGATTGACTTAGGTTATTTTTTATATTGTAGTGTTTCAAGAAATCACAATATGAAACACAATTACTGTACCACTCAAGTGGAAACTAGTGGTGAGGGATTGTTTAGATGGACACAATAAGGTCTCTCTTGATACAAAAATAAATGAATTGTGCAACATGTGTTAGATAATGTATGACATGGTTATGAAGGACAATTGATACATGGACCTTTCCTATGCAATTTAGTGTTTAATCACCTACTTAGGTTTGTCATGTTAGTAGGAAAGGTAAACATTTAGAGGGGTCTCGATGACACTATAAGCCATAGGAGGAGAGGGCCTAGGCAGGAAAATGTTGGTAAACAACTTGTGACTCGTGAGATTATGGACTAGAATTCTAGAGCCATATAGAGGGAGAGTGAAGAGGGATAATTATGAAAGAAACCCCATCAACTCAAGGTAAGAGGGTGTAGTAGACATGCACCATTCGTGTTGAAGTGGTCAAGGGAACCTCGACATAATGACAATAAGGATCAGCCATAAGGTTTGACTAGGACTAACCGACGATCCTGTAAGCCAACTTGACTCCATGAATAAACAAGGATTGGCATGGCATGATGCTCTTAACAGGTATAGGTAGAAAAAAGGAGACAATAATTGAGAAGTTAGTTAACTCGAATACTCTCAAATACACATAGGAGATGCTCCCTCGAGAGGTGGAGGATTTAAAAAGGCCATCTAAGCAAGGAGATGGATTTTCTTATGTTCTCTAATCATTAAATTGGTATGAAATATACATAAGGCATTGGAAGAGAGAGAGAGAGAGAGAGAGGTGTCAACCCAGTTACAAAACGATGTGGAAAGAACCTGGTGACTTTGGTTAAGGCATTGATAAGGTTGGACCATTGTACATATTAAACCTTTAAAGTATAGCAATGCACACACATATTCTTTATAAAAGAAAAAGAAAAACAATATTATTCACACACAATACTTATAAATTTACCCTCTAAACCCTTAACTAGGAAAACCAAGAAATGTTTAGAACAACACCTCTTACTCACATCATATTAACTTCACCATTTACAATACAATATATATGATTATGTGGCATCCAAAGCCCTAATCCATCAACCCATATTAGATTCCTGAACCGGAATTATATTTCAATGGGCCGAAAAAACAATGGCCAAAAACGAACCAAAAATTGCCTAAAAGAAACTTTTGGGGGATCTAGCCCCCCTTGTGACCCCCTCGATGCAGTGTACAACACGTGGGACTAATCATAGAAAGAATATAACACATACCCAACAACCATCTCATGAGCCTTTTCACCAATAACAAAACATTAGTGATGTATTTTTTGCATCATGCACTAATGTTTAGATATTGCATATAAAACATGCAAAAAAAAGAAAATAATATAGTACCAGATTATGAATTGAAGTATAAGAAATCTAAATTTGTATGTTCATGTGCTATTTGAAAGTTTAGTGGTATGCAATGTACTTTTTTTAATACTAGTGATAAAATGGTGAATCGTACACTTGAAATAATGTCAATTCTCCAATGGAATAAATGAACAATGCATACAATCCACCACATAAAAATGAACTAACATAGAAGGAACTTGCAAACAACACACCTAAATATTCTTGTGATCGAAATAGATTAGCAGGGATAAATTTGCATGCACCCTATCATTAGTGAAAATTTCCAAACCAAGTATTGGAGTCATGCCATCCCATCTAAGTCGCAAGATAATCCTTAAAATGATTTATATGCCTGAGAAAGCCACGACATAGAGGAAACAAATAAAAACGAGGGTGAGTAATAACCAAATTCTTTCACACAAGATTAATCCTATTATTTCTCGTCCTTGTTATGAATATCTCACCATGATTGCCAAAAAGTATGTAGATGAAGGTAATCATGTTCCTTCACATAAGATTGATTCTAAATCCTATTGTTATCAAGGGGAAAGGAAAAATACCTAACCACAATAAATCATATCTCTATAGGCACAAACTTGGAGCTAAATGAATGAGCAACATATATGCTAGGGCCTTTGAACCAAGTTCAACTAACTAAGAAACAAATAAATGTTGAAATAAAATAGCTAAAATATGGAAACAATGCCATAAATACACATTACATTCATCATGAAAGAATCATTTATTGTCATTCAATTAAATTGCTAACTAATAAATCCACAAAACACAAAAGAGCACGTCTGTAAGTGTCACAATCTTGAGCCCTTGGCATTGTTGTTAAAGCCAATGAGCATGAAATAGATAGAGGAGCACTACTTGGCCATGCAAGTTGATAAGTTTCTAATGTGTTAGAGAACAAGTGAATAAGTGAACATTAGATGACTTTGCAACAAGGAACCTAGAAGAATGAATGGATCAAAGAAAATAAACCATCACATAATGAATGTTAATACACAAGTGCAACTTTAGCCACTCAAAACAAACAAAATCTGCACACAAGCCTTCAATGATAAAATAGTAGGGCTAAAGGATGAACTTGATTGATGAACACTCAACAACAAGAAACCATAAATTCAAATGTTAGGTAGTCTCTCAAGGCACACAAGCATACTCTTGATGTAAAAATGTCTTATTTTTGTAGGTAAAAATGGGGTTTATTTCAAATTGTAGAAATCATTCAACCCCACCAAAAAGGGTTTTTTGGAGCACAACATAATGATATAATCACGACTCGTGTAAAAAGGCACAAAGTTGTGAGGCCAATGCAAAAAAGGAACTAAATTTTTATTGCAAATGCTTCCTTTTAAGCTCAAAGAGAAGCATTGCAATTTCCCTAAAGAAGTAGCACACTACAAGCAACCTACTTGCACAAGTGAATTGGCCCTTGAAGGGAAAACCATTGAACACGAGCACTTTCATTTCATTATGTAGTCACAACACAAGAGTACTCTTTCATCAAAATCACCCAAGACTTTCCCATGGCCCCACACCACTTGTTCATACCTCTTAAGGAAAATTGTTAAACCTTGATGGTTGCCTAACATGAAATTGTATTCATCATTGAACCCGAACCCAATTAACAAAAGAATGGTCCAATTCACTAGGACCACAAGGTAAAAGCAAATTTAAAGGAAGTGGGCCTAACCAATACCTAATTGAAGACACAAAAGGGACCATGAGGGATCAAATTTGTTGAAATAATGTAACTGCAAAGAGCATTCTTATTATTATTGAATTAAATCCCCATTGCAGATTAATCATGTCATTATTATTATTATTATTGTTATTGGATTAATCCCCATTGTGGATTAATCATGTCGGTAATTGTATAAGGACCAAATCCCCTTTTGTGGATTGGTCATCGGACAATTACAAAGGGCAGAATAAGAAGTCGGGCCCAGTAGTTATCATGGAAGACCCAGAATTAATTAAAGGTGGGTTTACCCACCCATAGCGAGAGGTCGGCCCTACCAGTTGTGACCTTTCACACGTGTCAGTCTTGTATAAATAAGAGGTTAGCACCTCACTTCAAACACGCAACTCACTTGTTCATTTCTCTTATGAGGCAAGCTGCAATTACCAGAGAGAGGAGAAGAAGAGTGGCGCATCTCTTGGGGAGGACTTTCTGTATTGGTTTGAGTTATCTCTTGAACATTGTATAAGCTATTTATGATAAGGAAGTTTTTGCTGGGTTTTCTTCCCCTAGAGGGTTTCCCATGATAAATGTTGTGTCTCTTGTGAATGTGTATTTCTCAGTGATCTTGTTCTTATTATGCTCTTATCTATTGAAATTCAAAGAACTATAATTATGGCATAAACATTAACATGGAATCAGAGCCAACCTGAAGGAAGCATATTTCGCAAGAGGGAAAACGTCACTGTTACCGTACCCAAAAATTAGGGTTTTGAAAAAGTATCTATTTTCAACTCCCTAACCTCCTAGAAAGTTGCGCCCTCCCCCAAGGATCATTTTGGCACTTAGAGCGTACCTTTTCAGTGGCTAGATCTCTTGGAAAGTGAAACCCTAGTTTCACAAAGTACCAGAAAACCAGAGTACCAGAAGTACCAAAAGTACCAGAGTACCAGAAGTACCAGAAAACCAGAAGCACCAGTCCAGAAATCTGCAGATCAAATTTGAAGGGGTAAAAGTTGGATTTTCGAAAATCTGACTACACCAGCTAACTTGCCTCAGCTCAGCGCACCTATCCCCTGGATCAAAATTTCAAAATTTGAAGTTTGAAAAATTAGGGTTTCCTCATAAAACCCTAAGTTGCAGTTGCAGTTGCAGTCTTAGAACCAGTTGCAGTTGCAGTACCTGTTGCAGTACCTATTGCAGTTGCAGCCATAGAACCAGTTGCAATCACTTTTGAAGTTTTTGGTAATGATTATCGCTGCTACTAGATGGAGCCACTACCTGCAAATGCCATCCGAGGTATGTACTCACATATGTTTAATGGTTAAACCCTAAAGAGTATTTGCAGGAGAAGGGATCTCTTGCCATCTCAAGATCCAACACATTCAAAGGAATGATGCAACCCAGGTGTGATTATTCTTATATACATCTATTTTGACATTATCAATGTTGCATGTTGAATCTATGATCAAATTATTAGAAGGATTGAAAGTTGATCACAGAGCTTATCCTCTAACCTAACCTTTTGTCAAGTTATAGCGAAGGTTGCAGAAGGCAACGTGCTAAAGGAGAAATCATAAATGAAGAAATCATCAGTGGAAAAGAAGAAGGTGGGTCACTCAGAAGCTGCCATGACCCACGCTATTGAAGAATCCAAGTGAACTCCAGAAGATTAGCTCACATCAACTACAAGGCGCTACCATACATATGCAAAGTTGTCACAGGTTTACCAGAACTCAAAAGTGATCATGAAGGTGTATGCAATGGATGTGCACAAGGGAAGAACATCAAGAACTCGTTTCCGAAGACGGACAGCGAGACAGAAGGAGTCCTAGAACTCAATCATTCTAATGTATGTGGCCTAATGCCATCATCCTCCATTAATGGGTATGTATACTATGTATCATTCATTAATGACTATTCTCGTAAAAGACCTGGATATATTTGAAGTGTTCAACAAGATCAAGGAATTGAAAGCCTTGATCAGAGAACCCTTATGTAAGGAAGATTAAGATACTCAGGTCAGATAATGGAGGAGAATATACCTCGAAAGAGCTCGTAAACTTATGCAAAGATGTTGGGATCAAGATCCCCAACAAAACGGTGTAGCTAAACGGAAGAACAGAACCATGCTGGAAGTTGTGCAGATCAAGATCTTCCTATGTGCTTATGGGCAGAAGCAGTAATGACAGTTGTTTATGTGCAGAACCAATTGCCCCATAGTGCAC
Source organism: Picea engelmannii (assembly GCA_009831015.1). Taxonomy (NCBI): domain Eukaryota; kingdom Viridiplantae; phylum Streptophyta; class Pinopsida; order Pinales; family Pinaceae; genus Picea; species Picea engelmannii. The sequence goes on from ML787309.1 coordinate 149,435, forward strand.
TTGGGCTCAAGACAGCAGAAGAGATGTTCACCGGAAAGAAGCCAGAGGTAAGCCATCTCAAAAATATTTGGCTATCCATTGCTTATTCATATACCTAAAGAAAATAGAAACAAGTTGGACCCTTCAGAAAAGAATGGAATATTTGTGGGATACTGTGAGGTATCCAAGGCCTTCAGAATCTACATACCTGGTCACCGCCATATTGAGATCATAAGGGACGTGACCATTGATGAAGAAGCAACACTTAAGAAATCAAGAAGATGCCAGCTTGAAGAAATATATGAAGAGGAACCTATAAATCCCAGGATTGCAGAATCAATGAGGGAGGTCCCCAGAGCTGCAGAACCAGTGAGGGAAGTTGTAACTTCCCCTAATGAGGAACTTCTAGAAGACCATGATATAGTAGAAGTTCAAGAACCTCCTCAAATGACCTTCTCCCATAAAAAAAATCTTGCTTGGGCAAGAGAGCTTATTCAAGATGGAAAGAAGTATGGTGTTCCATAAGGAACCTCGAGACAGGGGAAAAGACCAAAGCCATTCTCCAGTTACATGGCTTTGATATGTGATCTCCCAGATGAAGAGCCTACCT
>ML787309.1:152485-199997 GCA_009831015.1 Picea engelmannii
ACGTAAAGCAAGATGTGACTGACACTGAGCTACCAGCTTATCAGTTGTGACATTGAGCCAGTGTAGTACTGTGATGTGCCAGCCTAGTGCTATGATGAGGTATCATTTTTATTAATACATATTTGATGCAGATGATGATAGCATTCTTTCGAGAATGATGATGTTGTTGATGAAGAAAACTTCTGATGACTCGTAAATGTGCTAGACAATGTTTCAAGATGATATTCACGATACTGTCCTCCAGATGCCACTGATGATGCAGACCTCTCTCGCCTGATGTTGATGAAGAATACCCTTCTTGTTAAGGGGGAGTGTTGAAATGATGTAACTACGAAGAGCATTCTTATTATTATTGGATTAAATCCCCATTGCGGATTAATCATGTCATTATTATTGTTGTTGTTATTGGATTAATCCCCATTGTGGATTAATCATGTTGGTAATTGTATAAGGACCAAATCCCCTTTTGCGGATTGGTCATCGGACAATTACAAAGGACAGAATAAGAAGTCGGACCCAGCAGTTGTCATGAAAGACCCAGAATTAATTAAAGGTGGGTTTACCCACCCAGAGTGAGAGGTCGGCCCTGCCAGTTGTGACCTTTCACACGTGTCAGTCTTGTATAAATAAGAGGTTAGCGCCTCACTTCAAACACACAACTCACTTGCTCATTTCTCTTATGAGGCAAGCTGCAATTACTCATTGTTAGACGTAAAGCGAGATGTTGATGTGTTTCTTGCTTCTGACCTCGTTGTTAGACGTAAAGCAAGATGAGTCATGCTTCTGACCTAGTTGTTAGACGTAAAGCATGACGTTATGATTCCTCGCTTCTGACCTAGTTGTTAGACATAAAGTGAGATGATGATATCACTTGCTTCTGACCTAGCTGTTAGACGTAAAGCAAGATGTGACTGACACTGAGCTACCAGCGTAACTGCTGTGACATTGAGATAGTGTTGTACTGTGATGTGCCAGCCTAGTGTTGTGATGAGGTATCATTTTACTAATACATATTTGATGCAGATGATGATAGCATTCCTTCGAGAATGATGATGTTGTTGATGAAGAAAACTTTCGATGACTCGTAAATGTGTTAGACAATGGTTCAAGATGATATTGACGATACTTTCCTCCAGATGCCATTGATGATGCAGACCTCTCTCGCCTGATGCTGATGAAGAATACCCTTCTTGTTAAGGGGGAGTGTTGAAATAATGTAACTATGAAGAGCATTCTTATTATTATTGGATTAATGTTGTTATTGGATTAATCCCCATTGTGGATTAATCATGTCGGTAATTGTATAAGGACCAAATCCCCTTTTGCGGATTGGTCATCGGACAATTACAAAGGGCAGAATAAGAAGTCGGCCCCAGCAGTTATCATGGAAGACCCGAAATTAATTGAAGGTGGGTTTACCCACCCAGAGTGAGAGGTCAGCCCTGCCAGTTGTGACCTTTCACACATGTCAGTCTGATATAAATAAGAGGCTAGCGCCTCACTTCAAACACACAACTCACTTGCTCATTCTCTTATGAGGCAAGCTATAATTACAAGTTGGAGAGAGGAGAAGAAGAGTGGCGCATCTCTTGGGGAGGACTTTCTGTATTGGTTTGAGTTATCTCTTGAACATTGTATACGCTATTTATGATAAGGAAGTTTTTGCTAGGTTTTCTTCCCCTAGAGGGTTTCCCAGGATAAATGTTGTGTCTCTTGTGAATGTATATTTCTCAGTGATCTTGTTCTTATTATGCTCTTATCTATTGAAATGAAAAGAACTATAATTATGGCATAAACATCAACAAAATTGTGGCAAGGATGCCTAAGAAAGTTGTTACAATTCAAAGTAAGTGAAAATGGTCCTTAAAAGCTTTGCTAAGCTCTTCCACAATGCTTTGATTTATCTACATGAGTGTGTGAAGTAGACATGTATGAATCGATCAACCTCAAAATCAAATGTGATTGAAAGTAAATTCTAGGTTTTGACTCATTATACTTACTAGTTTGGAAGTTCATCTAAAATCGGATACCCAAAGTGTTAATTCCTTTAGCACACTAAGATAGAGGAAGTGAAGAAGGAAAAACCTAGATTTTTCTGACTAAGGCAAAGGGACAAGACAATTGTCAATAGAAAAATCAATCTGGTCCACATACCTCGATCCATGCCACCATCCATACCCTCAAAAGCATGTGGGAAATTTAGATACTTGTTCACAATGGGATAGTTGGGTATCATCGAAGGTTCACACAAACTCAAGCAGTATGGGGCAGAGTTGGGCTCTTCACTTCACAAGCCCGATTCAAGGCCTAAAAAATATTTTCTAAGGGGCATATATCCTTGAAAGTTATTGCTTCCCAAGGTTTGACCCTTGTTTCTTTTCAATATCATCAATATCTTTCTAATGGTACAAAGAGCACCTAAATCGAAGTTTGTACACAAAATTTATGGTCACCGAAATTTTACCTTTGATTTTACACCTCAATGCATGATAGACTAAGGAAAAGTCTACTGAGAAAATCCATTGGACGGAGTCAAATAAGAAAGATCAATGGAGGAGAACAATATCAACCGGTAGACGATCAATTAAGGCCAAGTGTAAACAAAGCAGTGGTCAATGAGGCAGTGGTTGATGAGATCTTGTCCATTGGACAATTATTGACAGTTACCAAGATGCATATAGTTTGTAATTGAAGACAAAAAGTGTGAGTCTAACTATTGCAAGAAGTCTAAATTTTTTGGTAATTGAATAGGCATTCGAACATACCACAATTGACTTGTGGAGAAAGTCTACTTATAGGCAAATTATAGAGATTACAAGGGTTTGATTGAATGGTTGGGTGATTGATCACTTAGTGGTTTGTATTGAGGAATTCATTGAACATTGGGTTAATTGATTGAGAGGTTGCAAGTATTGTTATAGAGGAAGTAGAACAAGAGAATCACATCAACGAAGGCTTCTAACTTTATTACCAAGAGAGTGAGGCATTGAGATTGTATCTCTATGAACAAAAACCATAGAGGAAGTGTTGAAATTACAATTGTAATCATTTGTGTTGGTTCATAAGCCCATTTTTAATAGACCTAGAGTTTCTTCCCCATGAGAGTTCTCTAGTTATGAAAAATGTCTTGTGTACTATGCAAATGAATGTGTGTTTCACTAGTATTTACTTTCTTCCAATGTAAATTGTTAAAATTAATAAACCAATAAGAGACTCACCTAAGACACAAGCATTTAAATAGTCAAAGATTTTAAAAATCTATTGTGTTTTTAATAAATCAAATTTGAGTGACATTGGGTGATTTTAGTGTGCCCACTAAGTATGGATCAAATCAATATCAAAGAATTTATCCTTATTTTTGTGGACATAGCGTGAAGCTAGGGCGATGGGAAGGGCTCTTAAATATGAGATAATTCGAGAGTTATGGGATATTAATCATTGAATCAAAGAAGACAGTGTAGCCACTAGAGAAGAAGAACTAGGCAATGCAAGACCAATTGGAATGCTCGAAAAAAATTCTGGAAAGAACCATGGACAAACTAGAGGAGCGTGGATTTTTGTTTGTGAAAAATAGAGACTAATTGTCTTAAGAAGAATGAACATCCTCAAGGAACATAATGTCCAAGCCATGAATAAGTTGTAGTAAGCTCTGTCTGCAAAAGGATTGTTGGCCAAGTATCAAATCCTTCTACCCAAGATGCACAAACCATGACAGAGGAGATTTTGGTAAGAACTGCACCATGTGTTCTTGTTCACATTGAATATTTTGGTAGTTTCAATAGGTACAAAAGTTATAATAACACTTTCCAAGAAGGAAACATGTAGAGAGAGATCTGCATAAGCAACTTCACCACCAATGTTAACTTGTCACCACAAACTACCATCTTGGAGGGGTTATTGTATTGGTCTTATGAACACTAGTAGGGCATAGATTTTTCATTAAATGATATCTTCAATCTTCACCTCATGAACTAGAGGGTAAAACATGGTTGGAGGATGGTGTGCACAATACTTGTAGAAGCAACAAGCATGGGCAAGCCTTGAGGAGGCCAGTCTAGTGAAAGAATGAAAAATCCTTGTGAGAAGCATAGAGCAATAGTTGAAGCAAGGGCAATCCTCGTGAAAGGGATAGACCAACAACAAAATCATAAGCAAGCCTTCTCAAGGGGATGACCCATGAGAAAAAGCGGGGAAATCCTTTTAAAACTAATAGACCAGCAACTATAATGATGGGCAGCATTGAGGAGGACAAACCCACATAAGCATGGGCAAGCCTCATGAAAAGGACATACCAATGTCAAATGAGGCAGATTTCAGCGAAATGGAAACTCAATAAATGAGACAAAGTTAAATGGATAGTAGACTCAACAGATGATGCAGAGTTCAATGGCAAGCAAACTTAACAAATGAGGCAGACTTCAATGGATAATAGACTCAACAGATGATTAGAGTTCAGTGGAAAGAAAACTCAACAGATAAGATGAACTTTACAAAAGAAAACTTCAGGAAAAAGGAAAATTCTAAGGACTTTTATCCCCTAGCCTAGGGATAACTAAGGACATCACATCTCGAGGCCCACGGGTCCTAGAAATGGAGTATCGAGATCCAGACGACTTGAGCATGGCCCCGGAGGGCCCCTCTTTTCTTCAATGCAGTCCACTTATCACCAGCAACAGTGTCTGTCACATCAACCTAGTCCTAAAGTAGCGGTGAGTCTTTCTCTATGAGGTAATGAGTCTGGGTATCATGGTATGTATCACTCTGATTTTTGAAGCACTTGAATATGTTGTATTGAATCCTTCTTCAATTTCATGATTTTTCTTGGAAATTATCCTCTTTGTCTCGTTCATACCTAGAAGGGTGACATGGTGCCCTAGTAAGTTTATTTCCCATTAGGATGGGTTGTTACTGGGTGGATCTGTGAAAATTCATTGTCCATTCCCTCCATACTAACCACTTTCCGTATTTATTCCTTTCATCTCCCCTATCCTTGTTTGGGCATCGGGATTGGCTACACTAGGAAGGGTTGTATCTTACCTTGTGGGAAGAAGGTGCTAAAGGCCCAAAGGATAAAAGTAGTTGGAAAGAGTTAAAATCCAATGTTGAAACCTTTGAGATGCTTCGCCCAGGGATCCCCAAGAAAGCAGTGAAAAGCTTCTCAATAAGAAAAGGGGACCCATAATATAACATAAACACTCAAGGTACTAGTTGATGGATTAGAGGTCTCATGACGATCCGACCTATTATGACCAACGACATGTAGCAGTATGACACTACCACCTATCTGGTCACCAAGCTAGTAGTGGCTCTTGGTGGCATAGCCAAGAGAAAGGGGGTCTCATCACGATCCAACCTTCTCATTTCAGTGAAATGTTTGTGGATAACGTTATTACCTCTGGTCATCAAGCCATGATAGTGGCCCTCAACTATTTCCTTGAAGCACAAGAGCAAAAGATCAAAAGAAATAAAGCTAAGAGTAAAAGGAAACGAATGGGCTAGGAAACAATTGCATTTATGACAAGGTGTACGTCGCCCTCTACAAAGGCACCCATAGGTAAGACTTTACATTTCACTGTTATTACATGCACCCCATGCCCAAATATTTACCCCATGCCACCTCATAAAATTACATGACTTAGACTAGATCCCACCTGGGAAACACCCCAAACTTAAGACAGGTTATCCCAATTGGACACCCTGAGACCTTCTCCAAACCTAACTTGTCAAATTGCATAATGTATTTGAGCATTTGTCTGGGTTAAGGGGGGTTTGATACACATGTTTGGGTAATTTAATTATTGGATGTGATTTACATGCTATGATCCATGTAACTTATGAACCCCCTGGAGGGCGTACTTGTTGTTGTTGCAGGACCTTGCCCGGTGGACAGGTGCACATGAGGGAATGATTAGATCGGACATTCATAGGGCTCAAAGCCCATTGATGGTTGTTGAGACCCCAGCCAAGGGGCGTGACAGGGATTGAAAACCTGCACCGAGAGAAAGAAGGGTGTTTCCTTTGTTGGCGCCTTGGCAGACCTAGACCCAGGGGATCTTGCTCATTCCACATGGACGTTATCCCTTGAGGGACCTGGACGTCATCATGGATACCCTAAACGTCATCCAGAACTGGTCTTATCATCTTGGATGGCATTTATGAGGCATTGGCACATGTGGGCAGGGTTTCAAGCCTTTGGAGGCCCAACATTTCACCTCCCCTACCCAGTGTTACATACTTGGGGCTCAACGTCACCCTAGAGGGGCATAACGTCACCCCTGGAGTGATTCTTAAATGAAAATTAATTTTATTTTGTCCAGATTTAATTTGTGTAAAAACCTGGCCAAGTCAACCCAGTAATTATGAACTAAAATTAATTTTAAGTTAAATTTTGTATAAATAAAAAGAAAGTGACATTCATTTTCATCACAATTTGTCATCGGAGACAAAAGGTCTGAAATATGTGCCCTATTAGGGTTATTGGTTGAAATTGTGAGGTGCCACTCTTGGTTAAGGCTGATTTTTGCAACTTGGATCAATTTTGGAAGTTTTATGGTGATCTTGCATGGTATTCTCATGATTATTCTTGGTGCAAGTAAGTGAAATCTGCATTTTGTCATCTATTGAATGGTTTATTGTATGGTTTTATTTGCTCATACAATACTATGAAATAGCATAGCGTATTTAATGCTTGAAGTAAGAAACTTAAGTTGTTATTTTCTTATTGTTTATTTGCCAAGCTTTTCATTGAATTGATCTAGTAACCAGTGAAACCCTAGAGCCCTAAATTGTTAGCAGTTTGGACTTAGTTATTGTTTGTAGATTTTTAATGACAAAATCAGAAATATTTCATTCACACATTTCATCAAACACTTAGAAACCTAGAGATAATTGTCTTCATAAATTTCAGAAATGCATACTCACATTCAAAAATTTCCATACGCAGAAATACACATTGCTAAGCAAAATATGCAGCGGAAATACATAGTGGACACCCATAACTCATAGAAACTTAGGCAAATGCCAGGGAAAACTCCAATGTGGGGAAACCCAATGAGAGAGAGAGAGAGAGAGATCTATTATTATGCTTCAGGAAAGTTTAGAACAGCATCAATAACACTTTTCAACCAAGAGAAATACCTCTTACAACACAAAAAACAGTCCCACACAAATCTGTCTTGAAAACTGTGCCACAGTCCATACAACTGTACGGATTTTCTGAAAGTTGGCACCTTGAAATCTATGCCACAACAGACAGTTGTACCTTGTCTTTTGTACGATCATCCTCCTTCACAAAATTCTTCAAGGGCTGCCTCGCAAAACTGTGCCCAAGCTTGCCTCGATTTTCGCGCCTCAAAAATGATGTTGTACGTCCTATACGGATCCGTACAGTACGGCCTGTCCCAACAAATATCACTGCAGCAAATCAAAACAAAAAATGCCTCCTTGGGATTTGCGCCCTAGCTCTCTTGGGAATCGTGCCCTTCTTGATGCTCACTTTCCTCTCTCAAGCAATCTCTCTAACTCAACTCCTCTCATCTTCTCGGTCCGTTCTTCTCACATCCCTAAGCATGTATATGTACTCTTCTCTTTTCCCAAGAAACCCTAACTTACATAACCAACTCAATCTAATGGCTATCATAAGTCTAATCTGAGGGCTCATATTTAATGCTCCACATTAATTACAAAATAAGTAATAAATGCTCATTAAATACTTTTTGGGTCCCACAACTTAAAATCACTTTAAGTTGTAAAGTACATTCACTTTATAAAAGTACTTTATTTAAAAAGTCATTTTACAAATAAAACATGTCTAGGAAATATGACTTTATGTCCCCCCCATGACAAAACACAAAAACATGAATGAGGACATCCCTTGTTACATTTCAACACTCCCTCTTAACAAGGGATGTACTCGTTGCCATCTCCATCATCTGGTCCCATCACACTGTGCTTCGTAAGAGCTCCCTCTGAACCTAGAGCCATTCGCAACACCTGCACAGAACTCGAACTAGAAGATCTTCTCCTGGAAACCTCCTGGAACCCTGAGCTCACTTCATCTTGAGCATCGGTTCGATCAACCTGGCTGAGCCTTCTGCCAGTGCTCAGAAGAGACTCGCTATCTTCTCTCGGAATGCAATATTGATACCTTGGTGCCACCGCAGTCTCAAAAGCCTCCTCATGCTCCTCATCCGACATTGAATCATACATCAAAGGTTGTCCTCTCAATATATATAACCTATTCACCCGATTACCAATCAGTTGCAGCTCTACCGAGTCCACTCCCTCTCTGTAAGTAAAGACATGTTCCCTCTTGAACAATATGCAATATCCTACATCCTTCAAGGTTGAGACTGAGAGCAAGTTAACACTCAACCCTGGAACAAAGAGAACTCCATCAATCTCCAAGAGTCCCCCAAACTCGAGTTGGAATCTGACATTCCCAACTTCACGTACAGCTCTTGCCATACCACCTTCATTTACCACTTGTCGGTCAGGACCAATCTCTATGAAGTCTGGGAATACTCGTCAGATTCCCATCATGTGGTTAGAGGCTCCGCCATCCACAATCCATCTGACATCACCTCTGAATCCTCCGCTGCTGACACTGGAAACTAGGGTAACCAAAGAAAATTCTCTATCGAACTTTGAAGCAAAGTCATTTATCGTTGTTGTAGCAGTTGTCTCAGGCCCCTCTGGCTCCTTCTTCTTCTTCTTCCTCTCAAGATAATGAGAGGCAAGGTGCCCCAACTGGTTACAACAATAGCCTCTGACTTTACTCAAGTCCCTTCCGGAACTTCCTTTCTTCTTGCTCGTTGCCACAAGAGCAACATTCTCATCAACTTTGTCTGTCTTTTGATCACTACTCTGAGATCTTTCTCGGATCTCCTCCTGAGTGAAATCATCCCACAGTCTGCTCCAATCTAGTAGATGCTCACGACCCACCACGCACTTCACGAAGACTTCCCAATCTTTGGTGAAGCCATTTAAGGCTATCCTCACCAACTCAGAATCCGAAATGACCTCTCCAACAGCTGCCAACTCATCTTTAACTTGAGCCACCCGGGTAAGATAAGAAGACACTCTCCTCCTTACCCATCTTGGTATCATGCAACTTAGCCTTCAAGGCCATCTTTCGGTTCTCCTTCTTCGCTTTGAACAAGTTCTTAAGTGCATCCCACATCTCCTTGGCAGTCTTTTTCTCAGCCAAGTGTGGGATAAGGTGATCCTTCACCCCATCTAGAATAATCCTCTGAGCTTTGGCTTCCTTGACCTCATGCAAGTCCAAAGCAACAGGATCTGCTGCAGGAGCTGCCACAACAGAGTTGACATAGCTATAGATCTTGTTCTCCTTGAGAATAGCTGACAAATGAACCTTCCACTGCAAGTAGTTGGAAATGCCATCCAATCGATCCTCATATCTAATGCTTGCAACCATATTCCCTGTCACAACTCAAGGAAAACAATCACACCCTTTTGCCCAAAATTCACACTGCCCACTGTCACTCAAAGCCCAAGCTCCGATACCATGTAGATTTTTAATTACAAAATCAGAAATACTTCATTCACACATTTTGTCAAACACTTAGCAACCTAGAGATAACTGTCTTCATAAATTTCAGAAATGCATACCCACATTCAGAAATTTCCATAAGTAGAAATACACATTGCTAAGAAAAATATGGAACGGAAATACACAGTGGACAGCAACCCATAACTCAGAAATTTAGGCAAATTCCAGGGAAAACCCCAATGTGGGGAAACCCAACGAGAGAGAGAGAGAGATCTATTATTATGCTTCAGGAAAGTTTAGAACAGCATCAATAACACTTTTCAGCCAAGAGAAATACCTCTTACAGCACCAAAAACAGTCCCACACAAATCTGTCTTGAAAATCGTGCCACGGTCCGTACAGCTATACGGATTTGTTGAAAGTTGGCACCTTGAAATTTGTGCCACAACAGGCAGTTGTACCTTGTCTTTTGTACGGTCGTCCTCCTTCAAAAAATTCTTCAAGAGCTACCTCGAAAATCGTGCCCAAGCTTGCCTCAGTTTTCGTGCCTCAAGAATGTTGTTGTATGATATCTACAGATCCGTACAGTACGGCCTATCCCAGCAAATATCACTGCAGCAAATCAAAACAAAAAATGTCTCATTGGGATTTGCACCCTAGCTCTCTTGGGAATCGTGTCCTTGATGCTCACTTTCCTCTCTCAAGCAATCTCTCTAACTCAACTCCTCTCGTCTTCTCGATGTGTTCTTCTCACATCCCTAAGCATGTATATGTACTCTTCTCTTTTCCCAAGAAACCCTAACTTACATAACCAACTCAATCTAATGGCTATCATAAGTCTAATCTGAGGGCTCGTATTTAATGCTCCTCATTAATTACAAAATAAGTAATAAATGCTCATTAAATACTTGTTGAGTCCCACAACTTAAAATCACTTTAAGTTGTAAAATACATTCACTTTATAAAAGTACTTTATTTAAAAAGTCACTTGACAAATAAAACATGTCTAGGAAATATGACTTTATGTCCTCCCCATGACAAAACACAAAAACATGAATGAGGACATCCCTTGTTACATTTCAACATTGTTGCATAAGTTTTACTCCATAAAAAACCTAAGGAGAGCAAGATGCTAGGGCCTGGAATTCCCTACACCCTACTATCGTGTCTCTTGAGGTCAAAGCCTAGAACCTAAGTTACTACTTTTCCTATGTTTTTTTTCCCTCTTAGACTTTTGTGCATCATCATCATTAATTTGCAGCCTTAGAATAAGTCGTCCTCCTTGACTCCATTACCCTTGAAGGCACTAGTCCTCTTCCCTTACTTTTTGACAAGATTCAACTCAAACTCCTTCACTTCATATTCAAACTCTTTCACTTCATACTCTACTAATTTGTTAACCTAGTTTAGAAATACTAATAGCTAATTTGTTGCTTTCATAATCATTGCGACAGCGATCATTTTGTAGCTAATATTAGCCAACTAACCATCTAAGTCATCCCAGAATTTGTATAAGGCAAGGTACTATCAATAAGTGTTAAAGTGTACGTTTAATTGTCTTTTTAAAGTGCAAATTCTAAAGTTGTTATCATTGTCATAGTTATTGTTACAGCCATTGTTGCATCCCTTAACAGCCCTAAAATCACCCTTAAAACCATTGGGCATTTGCACTAAGAAAAATCGTAATCATTGGATATTGAAGTAGTGTCTTATTGTTTTATTATAGTACTTTTCTGAAGTGGTTTCATTATTGTCACCATCATTAATTAATGACTTTACAAATGTTTGGACAACCATTTAAGTCATTCATTGACTTGTATTTATTTTGAAAAGTGTCACTGACAAACCATTATCAAGTTTGCAAGACTATTGTATATTTTCCTTGTCATCATAACTTGCACCTTTCAAGATACATTGTTGCTACTGTGATTTTACTTTCATTATATAGTAACTTGTTCAGGCAACACATAATTTGTTTAAGAAGTCATTGATTATAACTGTTGCTACTAATGTTTACTGTTTCATTGGTAAAGGGTAGGTACAAACCCATTTTCATTTTCCCTTGTCCCTTTCAACTTCACCAAAGTGACTTTTGTTGAGTGACCTAGAGAGAGGGGTGGCTATCCTTACATTTTCCCTTTCCTCAACCAACTAGGTCCTAGGACATCTCCCTTGGAGTGAAGTTTTCCTCCTCCTAAAGAGAAAGAGGTACCCTATTGGGGTGACAGTGTTAGGGTTACCTCTGTGTTACGTCAATCTAGACCTACTTTCCTTTAGGCTTGGGCAAGTATAGATTGTGCGATAACATGGACTATTGGCAACCCCATAAAGGTGAGCAAAGAACCTTAACAATGTGATTCAATAAGGTATTATGGAAGATTAATATTGTAGAAATTTGTGTCGGTTCTTAAGGGACCAAGAATTCCTAAAAAGGGGAGGTCTAATCCAAAATTAGAGTTCAAAGTGTTAATTCCTTTGTCGAATCAAGATGGAGAAAATAAAGAATGTAGAGGGATAAGGCAAAGGGATAAAAAAAATTGACTAAGACCAAGGGACAAGACAATGGTCGATAGAGAGATTGATCAACCAAACCCTCGTTGATTAGGTACCTTGGTCCATGCCTCCATTCATACCATCTAAAGTATGATGATGATTCGGATACTCATTCAATTGTTCAAGATAGTTGGATGTCATGTGGACGAGTTCATACATATTCAAGGAGTTTGGGGAAATTTTGGGTTCTCCACCTTTGAAGCCTAGATTAGGACTTAAACAATGTTTTATAAGGGGCATATCTCCTCAAAAGCTATTGCTTTCTAAGAGTTGAGCCTTGCATCTCGTATATCTTGTCAAGATCTTTCCAACATGCAAAGATCACCCCAATGAGAGTTTGTACACAAAAGTTATGGCACCAAAAGTTGACCTTTTTTTTTACACCTCAATGAATGATTGACTAAGGTATAGTCAACTAAGAAAATCCATTGGACGAAGTTTACTATGTAGGATCCACTAGACGAGCACATTGTCAACCAGGGAATGCATGTAACAAATGCATGTTGATGGAGCATTGTCAACGAAGAGTGGATTAAGGACAACTCGCAACAAAGAAATTGTCGATCCAACAATTGTCAACGAGAATTTGTCCATGGACAAGGTTGGTTGTGACCATGATGTGTACAATTTTTGTAACTGAAAGCAAATGGCAAGCATCGAACCATTGCAGGGAGTCGAAACCATTTTGGTAATTGAATGTCAAAGCCTTCTAAACAAAGCATAATCATTCATGGAGAAGGCCTATATAAAGGCTTACTACAAATAGTATAGAGGTGTGCTTGATCAATGGGATGATTCCTTGCTCGAGTGTTTGGATTGAGGAATTCCTTAAATGTTGTGTCAGTGGATTGAGAGGTCACATTTGGGTTAATAGAGTAAGGAGGAGAAGAGAGCCAAGTCAACATAGGGTCTTTGGCTCTCATGCTTGGTTGTTTGGATCAAGGAATTCGATAAACATTGTGTTAGTGATTAGGAGGTCACATTGGGCTTATTGGGTGAGGAGGAGAGAGCTATGTCAACAAAAGGTTTTTGACTCTCTTGCCAAAAGAGCAAGGCATTATAAATTTAGCCCCACGAACAAAAATCACAAAGGTATTAAGATAACAATTGTAAACATTTTAATTGGTTTGCAAAGCCATTTTTCATGAACCTGGAGTTTATTCACCATGAGGGTTCTCCCACTGTCAAAAATGTTGTGCATTGTGCAAATGAATGTGTAGAGTGTAATACACTAGTATTTAGTTTATTTTTGTAATTAATTGTTTAAAGTAATAACCCAACAACAAACATACCTATGACACATGTACTAAAATAGTTGAAGATTCTAAAAATCTATTGTGTTTTTAAGAAATCCATTTGGATTGCCAATGGGTGATTTTAACTTGCCCTCTACATGCATATCAGAAGTCAGAGATCATCTCTTCCAAGTATCTTTCGAAATGATTGCAATGAAACATGCCCTCGGGGATTGCCTTCTAAATCTTACAAATCGTTATAGAATTTTCGAGCTTTTGGCATTGTCACACTACAAATGCATCTTCTATTTTCCAAGAGATTAAATGGTGCTTCACAGAACATCTATGGTATCCTATAGTGCTACATCAAGTAGAGATTTTTTCATTTGAACTTCATTTTCATATTGTTGAAATGATCTTATTTCACACATCAACTAGTGTTGCAAATGTCTCTGATATATTCCATTTTTCCATGTTTTTTAAGTGGCGAATATTTTTGAGTTTTTCAGGTCAACGTTTATGCTTGTCGATATCTTCTTAAAATTTCTGACAAGTTTCTCTCTGGACAATGACATTTCCCCAAACTGATATTTACAACATTGGTATCAACTCCTCCATAAATATAGTGATGTTTTCCTTCCTATTTTCTAAAAATTTGAAACATATCAATACCTTGAGAGGTTGAAACTTCTTTTGAACATTAAATACTTGGACAGTTCTAAAATTAATGTTGACGCCCTGTTAACAACAATCGTCTTACTGGTGCCATCTTGAAGTTCAACAATTAGAGAACCTCAAATTTGAAAGCTCTTGCATATAACTTTGTTCAGTCTTTCAGTCGTTAAACCTTGTGTCAAGCTGCATATTTTTGACATTCATCTTGTTAAATTCGATAATTCGAAAATGTTCAACTACAATCAACCTGTTTCTTGTAGACCATGGTCACATAACACTCTCTCAAAGGCCCCAAATGCCAAGCTTGAAATTTGTTGTACTATCTACCAACGATTGCCCCATTGACATATCTACTAAAATAATCAGATACAAATACAGTAACCTGTTACTAACCACATTTACAATGTTATTAGAACCGTTCTAAATCGTTTGAACCGGCCAGTTCAATCAGCTTTGGGGCGAAACCAGTCAGACCGACACCCCTAAACCGTTTTTGGCCGGTTCGGTACTAAACCGACTGGTGTTCCGTACAGATTCTGTAAACACATCTAGGACCCAAAAATATCATTTTTTTTAATTTGAATTATTTAATAGAGGGGGCTACTAACCCTAGGGCCTCTACTCAAACCTAGTAATTAATGGTAATATTAAATCTTAAGTGACATTCTCCTTTATCTTTCATTTTCATCATTTTACTTAAATTTTTAACATTAACATGAATTGTTCAAGATGTTTGAGAGTGGTTCCGGCCTCATTGGACTTCATATGGAGAAATTAGAATTTTAGGTCCCATTCAAAATTCATCAAACTTAAATGGTTTTCAGTATTTCAAGATTGGCGGGATTGCAACGTTTCCACTGGATTCTATCATGTATGAGTATGGAACTGGCATTTAATCAACAGCGCCAAGTCCTCTATGTACCATGATGGTGGTGGCATTGATTATTGAGCTCCTTTATCATGACCCTAGTAAAAATGTACCCTTCACTAAAGTAAAATCATTAATTAGGCATGTTAAGTTTTTTTCCATCTTATTTTTAATGTTTAAAGGACGACACTAATGATCAGGATCCAAATATAGGTAATGATTTTGATGATATGTATTTATTTGATGTAGCTTGATTTTTTTTAGACTCTAGAGGGCATTTAGAGCCTCTTTATTTATGTATTTTGGTTCAGAGATGGATTGCACTCGGTGCTATTTTGGTTATATGCACTCTTGCTATATAAATGAGAAACTTTGCATATGTATAAATAGTTTGGATTCACAAGGATGCACATGAATATTTTTTTTTTCAAGATTTGAATATTTTATGTAGTTTTGGTCTACTGGTTTTTTTCCGGTTTTTTTTTATCCAGTATGGTTTCACATTTTTTGGGTCGACCGGTTCGGTCACCAGTCTGGTTCTGATAACATTGCATTTACCGGACAAGACAAGGAACTCTGTATTTAGCGGCAAGAAATACTTATAACATCAACTAGTGTTGCAAATGTCTCTGATATATTCAATTTTCCAAGTTGCAAAATTTTCGAGTTTCTGTGAGTTTTAAGTCCAAGTTCATGCTGTCATTATCTTCCCCTATATTTCAGCTATGTTCCTCTCCAGGCAGTGATATTTCCTCAAAAATATTTACAACATTTGTATCAAATCCTCCATAAATGTAGTGGTGTTTTCCTTCAAACCTTTTTAAAGTTTGAAACATATCGATACCTTAAGAGGTTGAAACTTCTTTCAAACTTTACAGCTCTAAAGTCAATGTTAATGCCCCTCTTAACAACACTCGTCTTCCTGGTGCCACTTGGAGTTTGAAAATCAGAGAACTTCAAATTTTCAAATTTAGAAGTTCTTGCATATAACCTTGTTAATGGTTTTTCGGCCGCTTAACCTTTTGCCAGCCTGCATCTTTTTGACATTCATCTCTAAATTCTGAAGTTGTTAAATTCTCAAAATTTGAACACGCAGCTTGTAAACCATGGTCACATAACACTATAGCATTGCCCTAAAAGCCAATCTTGAAATGTGTAGTGCTATCTACCAGGGATTGCCCCCTTGACATATCTACTATACAAACCAGATACAAGTAACCTCTTTACCGGACAAGACAAGGAACTCGATATTCAGCACCAAGAAATACTCACATTAAACCTATGTTGCACTGAGTTTTGAGGGCATGGAACAGAAGGATGAGATATGGGTTTCTGGAAGGTACCTCCATAAGAGAAGGATTGCACGAGATATTAATAAAAGAAAAAAATTACCAAAAATATTAAAAATTTAAAAACAAGATTATTGAACATCACAGATATGTAATACATGGTATTCTGGCATTCACTGCGTAGCTTGTAAACCATTGTCACATAACACCCTATCATGGCCCCAAATGCCAAGCTTGAAATTTAAAGCATTGTCTACCAGGGATTGCCTCCTTGATATATCTACCATACAAAACAGATACAACGTAACCTCTTACTAAGCACATTTATAGGACAAGACGAGGAGCTCGGTATTTAGCAGAAGAAATACTCCCATTAAATGTATGTTGCACTGAGTTTAGAGGACATGGGATGGGAGAATAAGAGATGGGTTTCAAGAACAGCTGAAGGTACCTCCAAAATACAAAGATGGCAAAAGAAATTATTAAAAGAGATATTAAAAAAAAAAATTAAAGCAAATATCAACCAACATTACAGAAATACACTGCATAGTATTCTGGCATTCACTGCATAGCTTGTAAACCATTGTCACATAACCCTCTATCATGGCCCCAATGCCAAGCTAGAAATTTGAAGTACCATCTACCAAGGATTGCCCCCTTGATATATCTACCATACAAAAAATAGATACAAGTAACCCATTACCAAGCACATTTACCAGACAAGAAGACGAAATACTCCCATTAAACCCATGCTGCACCGAGTTTCAAGGAAATGGAATGAAAGGATGGGAGATGGGTCTCAAGAACAGATTGAAGGTACCTTCAAAAGAAAAAGATGGCAAAAGATATTAATAAAAGGGAAAAGATTAAATATTTAAAAGGAAAGATTATCCAACATTACATAGTATTCGGGTATTGATTGCATAAATAATATTTGCCATGCTCTTAATGTCAAACCAGTGAATTAATATATTTTTTGGAGAAGTGTTGCCACATGGGCACTCATTTGGATAGTGGATATCCAAACATCCTCGAACTATCAAGGGACATGTTAGCTTTTGGGATTTTACTCTAACAGTGTTCACACCATGCTTGAGGATGCATCATGTGATGTGAATTGTGTGGTGTAGTTCCTACCCTAAGTTGTATCTTAGTGGACACACGTTGGAGATAACTAACTAATGGATTGTTATACCTTGACTTCATGCTTATGTGGCACACTTCCTTAGGAGGTTAGAATCCTATGTGACATGATGACATTCTCCATGAGACACACATGGAGGGTTTGGTTGATTGCTTAGGCAAAAAACTCATGTGGAAGAGGAGCGGTGGAGCATTTAAGAGGGCATTTAGCCCTAAATAGCATGGGGTCATTTGATTGCTTACATGGAGGCTTGGGCTTCACTTTAGGATGCTTGGGTTGAGGACTGTTCAAAGAGGTGTGGGCGACCTAAAGGAGCACATGGCTTATGAGGTAGCATTGGAGACATTTGGAGGGAGAGTGTTGGACCTTGTCTTGTGGAGTGCTCACCTTGAGATCCTTGCTTGATGAGTGTGCGTACCTTGAAACTTCACATGTGTCACCTTAGAGTTGGAGCTCTTCACATGTGGATCTATATGGTGATTAGTTGGGTTGCAAGCCTTGTCCAATTTACTATTGTTGGTTTCCCTCACCTATTATATATAGATGAGATAGTCTTTAGTTTCATTATATATCATATTGACCATTCACATCAGCCTCTCTTAGAGCTATGAACTTGAGCGAACTTGTATCTTTCATATCTAGTTCTTCTTCATTGTACTTCGCACTCTTGTCTAGTGCACTAGGGTTTTACATCGATGCAAGGAAATGATTAGAGTTAGGATTTTCCCTAAGAAGACAAGAAGAGCTAAGGTTTGGAAGAAACCCGAAAGAAAAAGGGAGCACTTATTCTTGTAGTTCTTGTTGTTGAAGTTTTACTTATACAGTTAGCAATTTCAATTCTTCTTTATTATTATAATCATTTAACACATTAGTTGCATAAATAAGATAATTGAAAGAGAGGCAATCACAAAAACAATAGAGACACAGAGATTATCATGGGAAACCCTCATGGGGGAGAAAACCCAGAAAAAACTTCCTCAATATAGATAGACCAAAGGCCAAACAGAAGATCCTCCTCTACTCCTTCACTAGGAAAGAGTAGCGCACCACTTAACCAAGAAATACAAAGAGATAGACCAAAACCCTCATTGATGTCAACCCCAGTTGCAGCAGGTTCTCCTCCAAGACTTGTGCACTGCAGAGCTAGATGGTGAGTGTGTGTAAATGAGGCATTGGCCTCCCATAGTGGTCTGGCCAACCTAAAATTAGGTATGGGTCGACCTGTCACTTTACCCTCTTAATTTACATTTAACTGTCAAGGAACAAAAGGGCTGACTTTTACAAAGGAACAATAGGGCCTAATTAATAAATATAATATAATAATATTATTCAACATTACCTCTTAGATAGAATATTCTTCGAAGTTACAATATTTCAACACTCCCCCTTAACAAGAAGGGTATTCTACTGATAACATTAATAACAATTGACTGGACTCAATACATCATCAAGAGGAGGGGACATCGTCATCAACATCAAGAACATTGTCAGTCATATCTATAGGTCATCGAAAGTTTTTCTCATCATCAACATCAGTAGAAACTGAACATCATCATCATATGTAGCGCGGAGCTGGAGTAACATCATCATCAACGACAGCACGAAGCTGGAACAACAACATCAACAACATGAAGTTGGAACATCAGCATCAACAACATGAAGTTGGAACAACAACATCAATATGTGGCAACAGAATGAGGTAGGTGCATCAACAACATATGTGGTACTCTGACAGACCGTCATTACCGGACCGTCGAGATCTACCCAGGAATCATAAGATTCCCTAGGATATAGAATCCTAACTGTGCTACCACTACTGACCACAGTTGGCATATACATGCACATGTACTCTGACAGACCATCCTTACCGGACCTTCGAGATCTGCCCAGGGATGATCAGTCCCCTAGGATATAAAATCCTAACTGAGCTACCCGCTATTGGTCAAGATACCATAGTATCATCAGCATCACTCCCCCTTTCGAGGGAGGTCCTTTCGGACTACACCAAACTTGTCTCGAAAGTACTCAAACTTCACACAAGATAGAGGCTTAGTCAATACATCTGCAACCTGCTCATCTATGCCAACATATTGGAGCTTCACAGCTCCCTTTTGTACCATGTCACGAATGTAGTGGTACCAGATCTCAATGTGCTTCATTTTATTGTGGAACATTGAGCTCTCTGTCATCTTTATGCAACTCTGGTTATCACAAAAGATCACGGTAGCATCCATCTCTAAGTCAAACAGACCTGTCAACAACTTTTGAAGCCATATGGCTTCACAATTGGCGAACCATGATGCAATGTACTCCGCTTCTACCGTGTTGAGAGCAATATTGCACTACTTACTGCTTTGCCATGAAGTCATGACTAATCCCAAACTAAAACAATATCCTGAAGTGCTTTTTCTGAAGCACTTCCAGCCCAATCTGAATCAATATAACCATATAGTCTGAAGTCATGACCTCTAGTATAACAGAGACCATAATCCAACGTACCCTTAAGGTATCTCATCACATGCTTTGCAGCTACAAGGTGAACACGTATGGGCTCCATCAGATACTGACTCAAGGTGTTCACAACAAAGCATATATTTGGTTTGGTATTCGTCAGATACATCAACAAACCAATAATCTATCTGTATAAAGTAGCATCAACTAGCTCTGACGAAGTATCAACCAGGAGCTTCAAATTCGTCTCCATGGGTGTGGCCATGGCTTTACAATCCATCATGTCGAATCTCTTCAGAATTTCCACAGCATACTTTCCTTGATTAAGGAAAATCTCTTTTGGGTTATGCCATACTTCAAGACCTAAGAAATAGTGCATCGGGCCTAGGTCCTTCATTTAAAATTTAGCGGCAAGCTTCTTCTTACAATCTGTGATGAGATTTTCTTCATCTGTCAAGAATAAGTCATTCACATATAGCAACAATATAACTGGTCCATCATTCTTAATCTTGAAGTAAAGGTTGGGATCAGCTTTACTCTTGGTAAAGCCCAAGCTCATCAGAAAACTATCAATCCTGCCATACCAAGCTCTTGGAGCTTGCTTCAACTTACAAACATGAGTCTTCTTGTCCTCTACTTCGAAACCAAATTTTCACATCACATTGTACCAACCTGGTACACTTGCTCAATTGCAACTCAATCTGCATAATCATGTGTTGGTTCTATGTGATTTTTGCAAAGCATTATTTGTCTCACTGCATGAGAGTATGCCCCCTATTCTCTCTGCAATTGTTCCTTCTGGAACCATGACTCTGCACCTCCAGTTGTTATTTCTGAAGCTGAGAATCATTGCTCCATTCCTACTGTAATTGTTGCATTCTGAGAGTATCTCCTCTACTCTATCATGGCAACAGCTTCATCTGAAACTGAGAGTGGCTGATACTAAAGGTAGTTTTTCTTCTTTCTCTGGAGGTAACTCAATCTTCTATTGTAGTCATGTCTTCATGGCCCGACTCATGTACTGCACCAACTAGCACTGGAGATAACTCAATCTCAAATACAGGGATTGTCATACCTTCTCCTTCTGAATCTTGATTTCTTGTGAGTCTACAAAAACTTCATAGTCTCTGCAGGATATACTTGGTGTTGAATATCAAGTCTTAATATGAAAAGTTGAGTCAGACTTCAAATGAATTCTGCTTCCTGTCAAGATGGCTTCATTATCCATTGACCAAGTCTATTGTGAGTTCTATTCTAATGTTCGGTCATCTTTGGAACTCTCCATATGAGATACTGTGTATCTCAAAACTAGCTTCTTCTTCATCTTCTTTGGTACATGGATGTATACGGTCATGTATACAACTTGGATAGTCTGCTCCATGTCTCATCTAATATGTTGCCTCTTGCAACCGTCACTGTAGCTTCCTCAGGGTTATCACCTGTGACCTGCCCAAAACAAGAACAAAAAGGGAGAAACAACAGACAAGAATAATACTCTTTATAATAATAATAAAACAATAGCGAGAACAATCGTCATCGTAGCTCCTTTAGAGCTATCACTTGTGACCTGCTTGAAACAAGGTTTAAAAGTAAGAAATACAATAATAAGGAATGAGAGCAACACTCTTCTAATGTTGTGATCAATCATTTCTCCACAATAACCTGGAAACAAAACAAGAAGTTTCTCCTAGAGGAGATGTTAGTTATATCTAGTAATGATTACAGTAAGCATTTATCTCAATAGTGCTCACATGCTACCAAGTATTCAAAAAAAATTCAATGATTGTTATCACTGTTGATTTTTCAATAGGCAAGGCTTAAGCATGAAATTCATTCCATTTTAACATTTTACTTAAACCATAAACAATTTGTTGCAGCAACCCAGATCACAAGAAGAAACACCATGCACAAGTACACAAGAAGTATCCTGGGAAACCCTTCACAACAAGGGAAGAAAACCCAACCAATCCTTTGCTATATTCTTCAAGAGAAAGACCTCCACCACCAAAAAAAAAATAGCACACAAAAGGGTGCTTACAAACCCTAGAAGACTAGTGCCCAAGAGAGGTGCGCACTCTTCCCAAGAAGAAGTACTTGCTGAAATTTCCAAACTCACACTTGTAAGTTGTGATATGATTCCTCGATGAGGAATTTACCTTTACTTATATTAGACTGAACCTGTCAACAGTAGTGTCTACTGGCACAATAAGGCCGACCTCAATATCTTATAATATAATTAATAATTACCATATTAAATGTCTTTTACATTAAGGTGGGGTTGACCTATACCCTTTACATTACAAATAGGGTTACAGTTAAGTCTGACTCTTGAACAATATAGCAATGGAACTCATACACCCAGTAGTGCTCAGCCACTAGGGGCACATCCACAGGGATGTCCACATCTCTATCTCATTGTGTCTCACAGGAGAACCACACTCACTAGTGCTCAGCCACTAGGATCACGTTCACTTGTGCTCATCCACAGGCACATCCAACTCAACAGATCTTCTTTCCCACTGCATTACACAGGAGAGTCATATGTAGTTCATCATCTCAACTCTCTGCTCAAAGGAGGCTAATACATCGTTTCATCTATGTCTCAGAATGATGCACCCAACTCATGGGATTTCACACATTCACCTGTGCTCAACCACAGGCACATCTAACTCAGCAGATCTTCTTTCTCACTACGTTACATAGGAGAATCATCTGGAGTTCATCTCAACTATCTGTAAGGAGGAGGCCAGCGCAACGTTCCAGTTCTCAGATAGGAACCACACAGCCATCTCAAGGGCTCTCTCTCAGGTTTGTGTCCTGGAGGATGTCTCACGTAGTTGTAATCATCAACAATCACAACTATAGTGTTTAGCAGTTATCAAACTTGATATGTGTAAATTTGAATCTTATCAATTTAATCAATCAAACCTGGAACTTGGAGTCTTGTCTTCAAGAATGAGTGTGTTGCTTTTCTTTTGAGTCTCATTCACTCAAGATGACAAGTATTTTCTTCAACCTGTCCTCTATACTAAGATAATATGCTCACTTGACAGAAAATTGGGTTAGAGAATAAACTCTATAATCTCAACTTTAATCAATCTAATACTTTGACTTTAATTTTGACCAATGATTAGTATGATCGTCATAACTTCAATAGATCGAAATACAACCTAGATGTTCATAAGATCACAATAATGCCATAACAAATAGAGGCATATCAAATTAATCAAACCTGGGGTGCATTGTTCCTCTGAATGTGTTGGATCTGAGATCCTTTTGGATCTACGATTGTTGTTTAGAGAAAAGATTATTTCTCCTGCAAGTACCCTTAATATAATGATACAGTTTAAACATGTGTAATTACATACCTCTGACAATAACGGCAGGTAGTGGCACCATCCGATAGCAGCGGCAAGCAATAACGAACCTTTAAAACTTCAAAGGTGCTTCAACTTGTAACTTAAAGTTAGTTGGATATTTGCTAGGGTAAGGCGCACTAGGACAATAAAAATCAATCCCAACACTTCACAAAAACTTTCACTGCCACTGGTACTGCAGCTAGTGTGGGCACTGCAACTGCTGTTGCAACTGGCATGGAGGAACTGCAACTGCAACTGATACTGTAACTGCAATTGGTACTTCAATTGCAACTACAACTTAGGGTTTTATGAGGAAACCCTAATTTTTTTCAAACTTCAAATTTTAGAATTATGATCCAGGGACTAGATGCACCCTCCTAGGGCAAACTCCTAGATGTGGTTATTTCCCCCAACATCCTCCTTAAACAGGGAAAACGTCACACTTAGGGTTTATGCAGAAGCCATAATTATGCAGCAGCTGCAATACTGAAAACTAGATTTTGGAGAGGGTGCGTTGAGGCTAGTCACATCTTATAAACTGTGAGTTAGTCTCTTTCAGGCCTGCTCCGATACCATGTTGAAGTTTTACTTATACAGCTAGCAGTTACGATTCTTATTTATTATTATAATCATTTAGCAAATTGGTTGCACAAATAAGATTACTGAAAGAGAGGCAATCACAGAAACAATAGAGACATGCAAATTATCCTGGAAAACCCTCATGGGGGAGAAAACCCAAAAAAAACTTCCTCAATATAGATAGACCAAAGACCAAACAGAAGTTCCTACTCTACTCCTTCACTAGGAAAGAGTAGCACACCACTTAACCAAGAGATACCAAGAGATAGACCAAAACCCTCCTTGACGTCACCCTCATTTGCAGTAGGTTCTCCACCAAGACTTGCGCACTGTAGAGTTTGATGGTGAGTGTGTGTAAATGAGGTGTTGGCCTCCCAAAGTGGTCTGGCCAGCCTAAAATTAGGTCTGGGCCGACCTGTCACTTTACCCTCTTAATTTACATTTATGTTAAGGTTTAAGCTATTATTAGGTTTCTTTTCAATTTAATAGATAACAATAGCATAGGTAGGATCACTAAGAGAAACACAATCACAAGATACACAAGATTTATCCTGGGAAACCCTCATGGGAAAGAAAACCCATCAAAAATTTCCTTAATATAGATAGCCAATACAATGCCAAGACAATAAACCAAACACTAGAGAATATCCAACACTAAGCAATACGCCTCTCTCTCTTCCTTCTTCCGACAACTAGCAACTGCAGTTTCCTTCAAACTTGCGCACTAGATGAGTGAGTTGAGTGAGTGAAAAAATGAGGCGTTGGCTTTCTTTATTTATACGAACTGGTAAGCATTGAAAGGAGGTGCCTCTTCACTGGCAGGGCCGACTTGTCTTTCTGGGTGGTTAGAAGTTAGAACCACTTTAATTTACCTAGGGGCCGACTTCTTAATTTGCATATTACAATTAGGGTTTGACCAATCTGCAAAAGGGGATTTGGTCAATTACAATGCCCGACATGATCAATCCACAAAAGAGGATTGATCTAAATAATAAATCAATAGAATACTCTTTGCAGTTACAATATTTCAACACTCCCCCTTAACAAGAAGGGTATTCTACAACATCATCAGGAGAGAGAGAGAGATGGGGGGCAACAACATCAATAGCGTCTGGAACACTCACTAGCATATCTATAAATCATCAGAAGTTTTTCTCATCATCAATATCATCATTCACTCCCTCTTAACATATTCTTTATCTTTTGACAGGTCATTGGATGTCATCATCAACTGAACAATATCATTTGGGCAATATCATCAACTGGATAATCATCATCAACTGGACAACAGCATCAACTGGATAACATCATCAACTGGGTAACAGTAGGCATCAATATAATCCACTTAGTCATCTGGCATCACGATCACTGACTAGTTCTCCATGAATCCATATTAAAAAAGTTGTGTTCTCTTTATCTTCACGCAGAAGATACTCTTTCTTGTCTTCACACAGAAGATATCTTATCTTCACACAGAAGATGTCTTATCTTCACACAGAAGATATTCTATTATTTTTTCCATTCTTTTTATGTTCTCCCTTCTCTTTTAGTCATCTATCTCACCCATCCACTAGGGAGGACTACTACCATAGCTTCACTCCTAGTCATCCCACATGAACTAGAGAAGCTAAGATGCTAGCCTGGGCAAGACTAGACTCCCTTTCCATGATCCACGCAGGATCACAACACAAACCTCAAGAGCCAACTAAATTCCACATGGTCAAGGTTTGTGTTCCAGGCTACTCAATCCTTGGCCAGAGGAGAGTATATGCTTGTTGCCCCTTGGAGAAACATCCACACTCCTCTCTACGAGGGTATTCTAGCATGTCCCCTAGAGTATCCAAAACTCAACCCTTGGACAGAGGCCAACCTTGGAAAATTTCTCATTCCCCTTCTCTACGAAGGTCTCTTCCTTTTCCTTCTCTATGAAGGTCTACCTGTGAGATTGCTCAATTCCTTCTCTACAAAGGTCTCTTCTGTAATATCATGGGTGCCTTCTTGAGTTCGAACATTTCTTTCTTTTTGACTTCATACTAGATCAACCTGCTCCCTCTGCATCTATAAGAACGGTACTGGAGCAACCTGCAGTTACCTGCATCTCATCAACTATATTTGAGTATCCATCTTTCTCTTCATCTTGAACATTTATGTTTTGCATCTTTAGGAGCCTCTTGCTCCTATATAAATATTGGATATTGTCTGGTTCTTACTGATTGTCACCATATCATAAGTCCTTCTCATGTTGTTCTAACTTCTGCAAGTCAGGGCATAAGTTCTTTCTTTCGAGACTTGTAAACTTACTTATGATTTATGAGATATGTCACTTAGCCAATCAGTCAGTAACAATACGCAGTAATCAAATAAAACTATATCATGATTTCTATCAGAGTAATACATATCTTTTCTTAAGCAAAACTTGTTCAACCATGTACACATCTGAAACCCTAATCATGAATAAGACTTTTGAACTCTTTTGCACTCTAACTATGAAATTACCAAATTTTCCCTTATTGTCATAGCTAAACACATACCTTTGTCACTCTCTTGAGTGATCATACCTGAAATAAATATTTTATCTCTTTCTTTATCCTCTTCTTTGATAAATCTGCATAGACACTAAAATAAAACGAGGTTAATTAACATTCTCACAAAAATCTAACTTGTAATGATAAAGTATTAAAGTAAACAAGATACTAAAAATAAACATGAATACTTATCTTTTGTTTTTGTGTGGGGAGGCTCCACGGACTCCACCATTTGCTATCTTTCTTCAGATCAACTATCTTCAACTTAAAGTACATATTTCTCAATTTCTACTGAAGTTTTCTTTGAGGGAGGAGATTTCTCTTCCTCTGCCACATGTGCTTGATGCTTTCTTTTCCCTTTTCCTTGAGGACAGTCATAGGAAAAGTGTCCCAACTTTTGACAGTTGTAGCATCTGATCTTTGAAACATCTTTCTTCTTATCTGGAACTCTTACGGAGTTAGCTTCTTTATTGTTCTTCTTGAAGGAACTTCTACTGTTCTTTTGAATTGTAAGAGCTTTCTCTTTGTCAACAATTAATCTCTTTTGTTGGTCTGCAAGTCTTGATTCTTCATGTGTGCAATCTGCCCATAACTTATCAAACTTGGGTAACTTGCTTCTTGCACACACTCCTTGTACAAACGGAATCCAAAATGTTGGAAACCCATTTAGGGTTGTGGTTACAAGCTCTTTGTCGCTAATGACATCTCCAATAGCTGCAAGTTGATCTCTAATCTGAGAAACTCTCATAAGATAGGATGAGACAAATTATGAGTTTTCCATCTTTATATTACGAAGTTGATTTCTTAAGGCAAGATTCCGGCTAATGTCTTTGATTTCATATAACTTGTTGAGTGCTTCATACATTTGTCTTGTTGTCTGTAGTTCGAATATATGAAGGATCAAGTGATCCTTCACTGAATCTGACACGTTTCTCTTTGCTTTCTTTTCATTCTTCTTATGCTTGGTCTTTTGCTCTTCTTCCTTTGGTTCTGGTACACCCATTGTAACATGTTCTAGGAGATCATTCTCGTTTAGAATCATTTGCAACCTATGCTTTCAAGATCTGAAGTTTCCAGATCCATCCAGGTTGTCTTCTACCCTCATATCGGTAGCCATTCTTTCTTGCAGTAAAAACCCTAGCCCTCTGGGCTATAGAAATAATAGAAAAAACAAATTTCTTGGATCTAAAAACTGAACTCACCAAAAGATGCATTGGACTGAGGCGAGTATGCTAGTGCACTCAGATTTCTGAAAATCCAAATTTTACCCCTTGAAACTGAGCTTGCGGAAATTTGCACTGGTACTTTTGGTACTGGTTTCCTAGTTTTATGGTTCACTGGTACCAGTGAAAACCAGGGTTTCACTTTCTAGGAGTTATATCCACTGAAAACTTGCGCTCAAGATGCCAAAAGCTTCACTAGGGTAGGGCGCACTTTTCTAGATGGGTTTTAGGCAAAAATTCCTCTCCAACAAAAAACTCTAATTTTCTTGTACAACAACATGTTTTTGCTTATTCAGTGAAAGGTGTTCTCATCAGCTTGGCTCTGATACCATGTTAAGGTTTAAGCTATTATTAGGTCTTTTCAATTTACTAGATAACAATAGCATAGGTAGGATCACTGAGAGAAACACAATCACAAGATACACAGCATTTATCCTAGGAAACCCTCATGGGGAAGAAAACCCAGCAAAAAATTCTTTAATATAGATAGCCAATACAATGCCAAGACAATAAACCAAACACTAGAGAATATCCAACACTGAGCAATACGCCTCTCTCTCTTCCTTCTTCCAACAACTGGCAACTACAATTTCCTTCAAACTTGTGCACTAGATGAGTAAGTTGAGTGAGTGAACAAATGAGGTGATGGCTTTCTTTATTTATACAAACTGGCAAGCGTTGAAAGGAGGTGTATCTTCACTGGCAGGGCTGACTTGTCTTTCTGAGTGGTTAGAAGTTAGAACCACTTTAATTTACCTGGGGACCGACTTCTTAATTTGCATATTACAATTAGGGTTTGACCAATCCGCAAAAGGGGATTTGGTCAATTACAATGTCCGACATGATCAATCCACAAAAGGGGATTGATCTAAATAATAAATCAATAGAATACTCTTTGCAGTTACAATATTTCAACAATTTCACTGTCAAGGCACAACAGGACCGACTTTTACAAAGGCACAATAAGGCCTAATTAATAAATATAATATAATAATATTATTCAACATTCCCTCTTAGGTAGAATATTCTTCGAAGTTACAATATTTCAACACTTGTGAGAAGAAAAGACGAGTTTGTGGCATTGGAAACCCTAAGACTACTTAAAGTGCTAGACGTGAAGATACCGGAAGACTATCTTACTTTCTCTTATACACTTGTGTGATGCAAGTATATGTACCAAACAGAACTTGCCAGTATGTATGCTAGTTCATTGTAAATCTTTGGAGTAGCAACCCACCTTTGTTCAGAGTGATTCCTAGATAGTAGAAGTTAGTGGCTAGGGTTTGACAGTGGGTGTAATGCTAGCTTGTTTTGGTTGCCCTAACTAGAATTTGAAGAGCATTGGAAAGCCCTAGCTTGTGATAATGTTGAAGGACAATATTATACCAACTTGATGTCCAAACTATCTACTTGCAGATAGGATTTTCAGCTTATAATCTCATTGTGAATGAGTAGTTTCTAAAGCTGTTTGGTATGTAGATTTATCATGAACAAGCTCATTTTGTTAAATGAATTGGCAAGCATATAAAGCTAAGTGGGTAGATTTTATGGCTGTAATAAATCTGTTGTAATTGAGTGATTTTCAGATCTGTTATATGTTGGGATCTGTGCCCTATGGTCTAGAAAAATATTTCCCTTGACGTACAATTGTTCAGTGTTTATTTTCTTGGGCTGGCTTGTGTATTTGGTTGGACAGAAGTGAAATATACATTGTTGTAATTTATATTTCAGATTCGACCTTAAAGCTGAAAGCTCACAGGAAATAAATCCAAGAAACCTCAAGGTTGAGGTGAAATTTATGAATTTCATTTACAGGGAATTCTTGAAATTTCCACAGAACATCAAGAAGGCCTCCCCATTTTTAGGGGGAAACATCCATAAATCATAGAAGAGGTATCCCATGTTCTTGTGAATGTCCCCTTCCAAACAGAGACTTTCCTTGTAGTCCCAAAATCCCCAGAGACAGGGAAGTGTCATGGGACATGTCCCCCAGTGGTGGGAATGGGGTCTTGTGCTACCCTGCATTAAAGTCTCGCTGGGCACATGTATCAGGAAATATCTCATGATAATGGTTGCATTTTTATTTCACAAGTGCACATACAAGCTACCAATAATAAGGGGAAGGGACACACAAGAATGGAGGAGCTTATGATAAAAAAAAGTACTGTTTTAATAGAGATTTTCTATAACTATTGCTGAATAGTTTTTGGATGGGAGATTATTCGTGATCACACAATAATTGGGAATACCAATTATGTTGTTTGATTCCCAGATATCACTAATATGTGTAAATTGCAATTATTTTAAACCGGCACATTTTTAGGATTGCCCCACATAGACCTACATATCCTCTCTTAAACCCTCGAGTGTGGTGCATTGAATTTGGGATAATTAACTTTAAAACCTTCAAAAATGATTGAATTTGAGTAATTAACTCTACAACCTTCAAAACTGTCAAGAAAGGGAAAGAGCAAAAATTTTAGTCCACGTTAGTTTTCCACAACAGGATTGCATGCCACAATCCAGTGCAAAGCATGGATAAATCAGATGATATGTCTATTCCACTAAGGAGCATAGGTGCATCGAATAAATATAGCTTAATTTAAGATATGTTATTAGGGCACATTGACCTGTATGAAAATGGATTAATGGAGGCAGAGAAACTTTGACAAAAAAGGAACTGTAATGGGCAATTGCCACTTATCACCATACCATAGACAAATTCTGGTAAAACTAATTTAAAAAGTATTTATTGCAATGTAAAACTAGTAAGAATTAAAGTATCTTCGTCTCATACATTTTAGGACCAGGAAAACTAGATTAAATACTGACCTTTTATGTCATTTTATCTCATACATTGCCTATGAAGAACTTGATTTTCCATGATGCCTGAATAATTCATGCTTGCTTCATAAAAGGTAAAATAGGCTTACCACACACAAGTTTATTTTATTTGTGCTCAGCAGACCTGTAGAGCACACAACCCATCTGAGACAAGCCAGCATTAACCTACTAAAGAGAGTGTTGAATGGTGGAGAATATAGAAATAGAATAATGTAAAAGAATGGACCATGGGGTTAGGATTAGTATGCATTGCTTGAAATATGTGAAAAACAAGCAATCCAGATGTAATGGGGAAATAACCACAAGTCATTTTCTAATCTCCGTGCCAAAAATGCACAGGTGAACAGATTAGATAACATTATAATGAAACTTTACATTCTCCAAAGAGGTACCGCTTAATTATCAAAATTTGGACTGACAATGTCCAGTAATATACAAGCCCTGAACTCACAGATATGAAACTATATGGTTACAGTGGAGGCTTGTGCATTAAAGACAATTGGAGCTGGTCAGGAGCAGGGCAGATTTGTATCCACCGAGACCACACATTCAATTGAGGTAACAATACATCTGAAGATAAAATATGAATTTTGGTTCATCTAAAAAAAATGCAACCACCCAAAATCATGGGTTAATTAAGGCTAATGTACATAAGATACATCTGGACTCTGCCTTCCATCTACAATTGCAAATGGTGAATGGTGGTGACCTGAGAACATGGAGAATATGGTTTGACAATAGATACCGATTACCCCATGTTATTTCAGCCCATATCACTTACACTTAATGGATGGCATGGACTTTCACCTTGGCTTCTCACTATCTTTACCTCCAGTAAGAACCCTGACACTGCAACGGGGGCATATATATTCAAGACCATCAGTCTTAGCGTATTCCTGCACACATTTGAACAGATTATAATACTCAGTTTTAAAATAAATGGACAGGTGTCAAGATAATTGTAAAACTACAACAAATATTGATTTAATTTTAGACAACTTATAAATACTTGTATAAGCTCTTAAAACACGTCAAAAATCAAGATTGTTTAAATTTTAGACTACCTATGAATAGTCTGATAAGCTCTTGAACCACATACAAAAATCTCACAATGATGACAATTCCATTCTTTATTGTGCTTTTCACATGATCATTTACTCTAAAATGTTCAATAGTCACTGCAATTTTTACTACATGGATCTCAGCAAGAATTTGCCAAAACACACCATAAATTATTAGTAATAATAAATCTCTACACCACCACAATTCACCCAAGCCAGAGAAACTATAACAAAAGCATGACACAGATTAAGCTGCAAAATTTCTTTCTGCCCTTTCATGAAGTGCAAAATATGTCATTAGACCAACACACAAGGAGACCATAAATACATAGAAGAAAAACAAGTTACAACAAAAGAGCAAATCCTTCACGAGGCAACTGAAAATTGATAAGTTTTTCGTGAAGTTTTTGGAAATCGAATACCAATGCACACGTGATCTAATGCCTAACAAATGACATACTGATCTGAAGAACACACTTGACTCCAGCTCAGACAACTGGCAATTGAAAAGGCTAAGGTTACTCTCAAAAAATCCTTAACCTGCCAGAACAATGCCTACAATGAGGTCAACAAAATTTGTGGATCAAAACATGCATCCCTTTTGGTGTCCAGCAGCTACAACTAAAAATTTTGATTCACAGTATTTCCGTGCAAAAGATTACTCCAGAACAACCAGGCCAAGTTGGAAACCTAGAAACATCACTTGGGCATTACAACTCATCTCGTTTTATTCCAAGTCATATGCAGAATGATAACACTTGAGACAGTTTGATTTATTTCACCATAAAATCCTGTATTAAGTTTGATTTCTAAATATGAGACAGCCATGGCAATGTCAAAAAAACAAGGAGATAAAAGAAACAAATAAACAAGGAGATAAAAAACCCTAAAATTCAATACAGAAGGATTTGCAGTGTGCACAGGTGGAATTTCAGACAGAAGAAGATGCACACACAACATTAATAAGTATTTAGAGAGCCATGGACACAAGTAATACACACATGCAGGCAGAGTCTGCATCATAGTTACAGAGCTTGCAGGTTGGCATTTCAACAGGGGAATGAAAAACTGTTACAGCCCTACAATTCACCTACAGTTAAAAGGCATTTTGATCTGGCTACAGGTCACATTGGGAACCTGCAGCAGCGCACTGCCCTTCACTCTGAAGAATGGTGCAGCTACGCAGTTTGGGTCACTATAAGGAACCAAGCCGGTCACAATAGAATCAGCACAAATATGCGATTACTGTGGATATAGCAGTGTACCAGCAGAAGCTTGGATACATCCAATGGAATCTGGAGACATATAATTCATCAGACAAGGATTAAATGACAGTTAAAGAACAATAAATAGAAATACAGAGTGTGCCAATGGAATTAAATCTTAAGAAACCAAGCAACCACTAACATGCAAGGTTACATGAACCATGGGTGCGATTAGAATTGGCAGAAGAATCCAGCGCGGGTGCAGAACTTGTCTAGAAATTAGGAATCGGGGAATTAGAACCCTAACACTAATTTTTTTATAAATATACATTTAAAGTTTAATTTTTTTATTGAAAAAATAAAGAAATAAAAACCAAATTGAAGCATATCAACTGTTTAACTCTCATACACATTGTCAATTGGGGTAGGAAACAAAACCATCAAGTTTGCTGAATATTTAGTGACTGCAATTGCTAGCAGATAGCATCATCAAATATTCAGGCTATAACACCAAAATAATATGAGCCAAGATGGAGAACAGTGAGAAGACGCAATATCAATTGCTCTAATTGCCAGAGGAGAGACAAAACTTACTAGTAGTGGAAAACTGTGCAGTGTGAACACTTCTAATTCAGATTACCAAACTACAATAATACATGAGAGGCGATGGCCAAATACAAAGACCCATTAAATACAGAAAGATAGACCGTAGGTGAACTTTAACCTTTCAGATGAGTGCTACAGTTCTCTAGAAGACAGACTACACTGAATACAACTCACTGTACAAAAGTACTAAAATACAATATTTATTATCAATATAAACATGATGATTACAACTAAAACTCTAAAGTGCTCAACCAAGGCACTTAGGAAGAAATCACTCAAATTTTGACCAAGTTAGCAAATAATTATTATGTAAATTGTGTCCTCACTGTTCCTGGAGATGATGATGGTAAAAATTGTTCAAAACATGCAGCTAGGGGGCAAATCTGCCACGATTCTGTCACTGGGATCCAGATCCACTTAAATCAAAAATCGATCCAATCCAAAATACACAAAAAACCCAAGAATTCGATACAGATCCAAGATTCTCTGATTCCAAGAAGAATCAAATGTGGGTGTGGGGAGACATAAGGAAAATCCAATAAATATGCTAACATGTTATCTGTGTGATTAGGAACTCAGCCATAAAAGGTAGACAATTGAATATTCACAACAATGCAAATCAGGGATGCAAAGATTGCTTTACAGTGCCTTTACTATACAAGTTCTATTAGGCATACAAAGAGCTACAAAGTTTGGCCAAGATCAAAACACTGAGAAGCATTAAGGCTTGAGTGTTGTGAAGGAAAGACTGTGGAGCAAGATCTGGCTGTGCAACACTAAATAAAATTCCAGATGATGCTTAGAACCTATGAACTTAACTAGAGAAGTTTACAAGTGTACACAGACACTTTTATACAAGATTGAATGATCAAAACGTTAATGAAGGTGATCCCTAATGGTTGACCTCATGCACTATGAACAAGGATGATCAAATCAGTTTGAGCATGCACCGACTTGGTGAAAATTTATAATTGACGTGTTTCCCTAGTAGACATGATCAACTTTGATCACATAATTGGTCAGCCGCACCAATCTTCTGAAGTGTGGTGTTACTGACATGGATTGTTTGGTTGTCGTTGAGGTGGCATGCCAAGTCATCTGTTAATCTATCTGCTGAGCTAACACCAATCTGTAATATGCATAAGTATACTTATGCCAGTTTTATAAGAATAATAATACAAATATATTATATTACAAACAAAATGACATAATATAAAAATGTAAACAAATTAATAGATAAACATACTAATGAGTTCGCTGCCCCGATAATTCATAACTTATATCATAACCCAACCCTTCAAATATCATTTATATGTTACCTTTGTAAATCATTTGATCATCATTCATTCATAAGTCAAATATATTTATTACAGATTGTTTATGTCTTGCATATTTCTGCTTAAGTGTGTGTACCAACAAATATCAGAGGACTTTCCAGAGCCAGGCAATCCGCAGTCACATATGTGCTGGTACAAGGTTGAAATCTGATGCTGGAAAGGAAATGTAGTTGAAGTTCAAAGTCAGACTGAAAAATGCAGATTTGAAGGGCTAAAAAAATATTTTACAGGTCGCAGGTCCTCACAAGCAGGCTGCAGGACACAAGCCATCCATGCTACAGCCATAAAGAGCTACAGATGCTGCAGCCACTTCTAAAGAAGGTGCAGCCAAAAAGGCCCATCACAGCTCCTGCCACAGGCACACAACAAACCATATCTAAGCACGAGGGAGAAGGCCATAACACAGACTTTAGCTACACTGCCACAAAAGGCTACAAAAATCCATAGGCTGAAACACCCACCAAGGATAATGTTGCCACAGAGAAAACCCAAAATCCGCAGCTAAAACCCAAAAAGAAACCCTAGACCACAGCCGGGCCCCACTAAAACCCCAAAAAAAATTAGACTGTTGGATGTATGAAATGACTCTACTAATACATTTGGGTTTCAAGATTCAGCATCTTGTTCGTTTGTGTAACTTTGGAATTAGAAGACATTCGTTCAGTCAATCTATATATTGCAGCAAAACATGGGTGGCCAATTAGCAAGGTTTGAAGCACGGTTTGTTGACTTCTCTTGAAGGTGACCAGGTGGAATTGCTCTATGATACTGATATTGAATAGGTCCTATCTCATGACGGATGGATGATTGTTGGCTTGTAGGTGGTGTATGAATGCATACCACCAAGTCATCGCTTGATCTTTCAATTGGGCCTCAGTGATCATGGTTTTCTGAGGGTCTGCGATATTTTAGTGATTCTAAAAATATCCTTCTAAACTCCTTAGTAGTGTGTCCAATTTTTCCATATTAAGAGAACCACCTACATGGGTTATCTACTGTCTAGCCTACATTTGGGTTGGTGAATTGGAACCACATTTGGAGAAATTTGGTTTTGACCCAATATTTACTAGAACATAGCCATAGTATTATTCATGAAGGTTTATTAGCAAATTCATGTTGTTCAAATTGCTCATGTCATTGTGGTCAGTGAAATCATTCTTCTTGTTCCTTAATGCACTGACATGGTCTACTTACAAGGTTGGCGAACATTGTCACTTGCTAGAATATAACACAAAAAAGTGAGTCACTTAATATGTTGGTGAAAAGTGACCAAATTAATATTATGATGTTAGGTGAGGGATTATGTAGTTAAACCACAATAACCAACCTAGGGTGCTATATAATGATGCATTGAGGGATGGACTAGATGAGAGAGTGGTACATGTAATGTTGGATAGCCTACCTTGGGTTCCCATACATGTACTTGTTGCAGCATCATGAATAATATGTAGCAGTTATTATTTTCTCCAATTGTGTATGTTTATGATTGTATATATCACTTAATAAGTTAGCAACGTGACCATATTAATATTATAATGTTGGTTTAACGGTTTAACCAGCTTAGGGTGATCACTGTCATATAGTAATGTATGATAGATGATATACTGATCAGAAAGCACAAGACACCTTCTCTTCAACTATGGTGATCAACACAAAGGTGAGCATGTAATTATTGGTGATGAATCAACTCTCACAGTTTCTGGATGTGGCACTGTTTTTATTGATAGTACTCAAATATGGGGATGTTCTCCATGTTCCTTGAGTGGGACAAAGTCTACTATTTAATTATTACAGCACATACACCAATAAAAAGGTCGAATTTTGACCACTCAAATGGGTTGTTCAAATGACATGAGTTGTTTGACCACATAAATGACATGTTCAAAGTTGTTGTTTCTGGATATTGTGATAAACCTGAACAAATGTACACATTGGGGAAGTCTTCGTCAACCCGAACCTTAAATAAATTCACTGGAATGGTGACCAATGCAAATTGTGACAATAAGTTATGACAAATTCATCTTGTTCACACCAATTATGGATCCTCAAGGCACATGTGCCATCTTCACCTAGCTAAGGGCCTTCAACATATCAACCCTCCAAGTGATGTTTGAGAGGGATGTGTGATAGGTAAACATCACCAAGAGTCCTTTCCAAAGGTCAACTCAAGGCATGCTTCTAAGCCCCTTGAATTAAGTCACAGCAATATTTATGGCCCTACGGACACTTCTTCTCTTGGGGGAGCTAAGTACTTCATCACTTTTATTAATGATTAATCCCATTTTCTATGGGTTTACATCATTAAATCTAAGGATGTGGTGTTTGGCCAATTCTAGGAGATCAACACCCTTGTTGAAGCTCAATGCAACCAAAAAATCAAGTGTCTTTGTGCTTATGGGGGAGACGATTATAATGGTAATGTTTTCCAACTTATTCTCCTCTCTCATGGCATCTCTGGAACAAAATGGAATGGTTGAGCATAAGAATCGAGCAATCATGGAAATAGTCTATTGTATGTTTCATTCCCAAACTA
Organism: Picea engelmannii; assembly: GCA_009831015.1. Classification (NCBI taxonomy): domain Eukaryota; kingdom Viridiplantae; phylum Streptophyta; class Pinopsida; order Pinales; family Pinaceae; genus Picea; species Picea engelmannii. Next base: position 189,484 of record ML787309.1, read on the forward strand.
TGAAGTAGAGAGGTCGTTATTTGTGCAGCACACATTATCAATCGCACATCTACACATGTCGTCATCGATATGACTACTTATAAGCAGTTGCATGTGTAGAATCACTCTATCTCACACTTTTGTATCTTTGGATCAGGTGTGATATATCACCTTTCCATTATACGCCTCGAAGGACTCTTGTTGGCTACAATAAGATATTTCGGGGGTATCGTGTCTATGACCCCACCTCTCATTAGGTCACTGAACATCATGATGTTATCTTTAATGAACCTTTTTCTCATGGTCTACCGGGATCTTTTATGTCGCTTCTTGCTAGTGATAATTCCAATGATGGTTCTCAGCATGTATCCATGGATCATGACTCTTCTCCTCTTGCTGCGTCACTTGTTGATGATTCCCAGCTAATTGTAGTGGACCTTTCCAAATCACCATCCAATGTTGGTCCACCTATATGTACTCCTTCATGGACCTCATCTGCAACTACGAGACAATCTACGGACCACACTTCTTCATCTAGTACCCCCTCTCTCCCTAATGCATCTTCCAGTCCTCTATCTTCGAAGGATGTCACTACCACCCTAGATGTACAGTCTATTGATGCTTCTCCATCCGATGATGTCCAAATCAATTATGACACTTTCCATTGTGATGCACAGTTATTGGATGACAGTAATGTTGATGATGATCCTACCCACTCCATGTTCCATCTCTACCTAGGTGGAATGTTGCTACTCTCACCTATGTTGATTTTCTTGCAAGTCCTTTCACATAGCCATCAGAGTCACCTCCATCTTGGGCCCTTATTTCAACCATAGTTTTTAAAACCGGAACCGGACATTAAACCGGTCACCTATCAACTCGGACATCGAACCGGAACCGGATCAAACTGGACCGGTTTGATTTCAACAACTCGGTTCAATAAAAAATACATTAAATAATTAAATTTTAATGAAAAATTTTATTTTAAAGCTTTCAAACCATTAGAGACAAAATATGCAAAGTTTGCTCATCTATATACCATGTAAGGGTGTATATATCAAAATGGCACCAAGTGCAATACATATCAACAACAAAATACATAATTAGTGAGGCTCTAAATAGCCTTTGCAGTCCATAAAACACACAAAAACTACAATGTACAAATCTACCACATATCATTGATCAACATGATCAATAATCAAACTCATCACCACTGCTAGGAATGGGATCATCAGCAACTACAAAATCATCCTCTGACTCAAAGTCTTCAGGCTCCTCGTTCTCCTCGAGGACATCTTCCACTGTAGTAGTTGAAGTAGGAGACGAACTAATATGTGAGATGTGAGGATCGGGAGGTGTAAATGTAGTTGGTGTGTAGGGCTAGAAGTTAAAAGTAATAGTACTTATACATCACTTTGGCATTCAAGACGAATTCACAACCACAGATGTAGCCAATACATTGTCAAAAAATAATGCATAATGATAGAGAATCGGATCCTCCAACTTATTTCGTTGGGAAAGTTTTGCTTTTCAAGAGGAAGAAAATAATAATCTATGGTCAATCACATGGACAAACTTAGGAGTTAGGTTAGGTTTTAAAATTGCTATTTTTTTAGATTTTTATTTTTTTAGTCCATTGATGGGTCCATCATTTGACCGGTCGGTCATGCATGGAACCGACCAGTTCGACCTGTTTGGTATCGAACCGGCTTCAACTCGACCGGTTCGATACCAAACCGTGCACCGGTCCGGTTTGAAGTCCAGTTTAATTCGCCCAGGTATCCAACCGGTTGGTTTGGCGATTGGATAACAACCCGTTCCGGTTTTAAAAACTAGGATTTCAGCTGGCCCTTCTCTTCCCAACAAATACTAATTTGCTCCATCGAAGACTCTTTTTAGCATAATCAATCCTAATGAAAATCATGAAGGTGCATTAGGGGGGGTATTGTGATTATCTACTATGATGATTTGTGAGTATAATGCCTTCTTTTTGGCCCCTCATTCAACTTAAAGGGGGGTGTTGTAACTAGTGGTTAAGTTAATCCCTGCAAGGGACCTCTTGTGATATTAATTGGTTGAGATATTCTTGAACCTCTTTAAGTCTAAGTTATTCCTTTAGACAATCCTCTCGTATTGTTTTCTTAAAGGTGGGTGTACATGGAACGAGTTGGTGGAGGCACAAATCGATCAGCTAGACCATGTGAGTTTCGAAGGCATGAGTAAAAGTTATAAATGTCAGGTGATGTTGATCATGTGAGTGTTGAATGCATGGGAGGTTTATTGATGGCCATATTCTATCAACTCATTCAAGAAGTACAATGGTATGAGTAGGTGTATTACATGCTAGCCTCCAACATACAAAAATCAATTTGCACTACCCAATTCATAAAACACAAATATAGGGATTCCCAACTTCTGGATTCCATTTATCAATGACCTATTTTAAGCTATAAAATGCAAATGGACACAAAAGATAAAAGTGAAAAACTATTAACATGCATGGACAAATTTTGTATGTTTACAATGCACTACAAATAAAGATAACAGAAACAAAGGTGCTTATTTAAAATAGGTTGTACATTAATAATAATAATAATAATCTATTTTTAAAGTCACAGCCAAGCCAGACACCAAATTGGTGTATGAGATCGCCTTGTTTGTGGGACAAGGGACCCCCTCCACGCAGTGATTTGACAGCTAAAGTCTACGGAGGTATACATACCCTACCCCCCTCTAGATTTGAACATGTGACCTTCAACGAGGAAACACATGCTCTTAACCATTAGGCCCACTCAGGTTGTGGCATAACTCATAAAAGTATTCAAAGCCTTTCAACTAGAAAGCAGTGTTGTTATATATGAATGTGGAGAAGAGTAACTCATTAATTCAAATAATGAACATCCTCAAGAGGCATCATTTATGGTCTACTCTGACAACTTGTTCTCGAGGGAACAACTCAAAGACAGCGTTTTATGCTAAGTTTGTTGGTTGAAACTTGAAAAATCACATTAAACTTAGAAGCCCATGGATTGACCTAGTTGAACTAAAAAATTTGTTACACACAAGCACATATGAAAAAGAAGATGAAGATGTCTACCACCCTCCTACAACTCTTGCAACATCTGGCATAAAAGTCCATGTTGATCTCCAAGAGTAATTTGAAAAGGATCAATAGTTGCCTTATGTTCAAATCTATGCACTAAAACTTCCAACCACATTGCATTGATTTGATTAGGGTCTCCCCGGCCCACATTCCCTAGATGAATGCCATCACATTGGAACATCAGCATAGAGCTAGTTATAGCAGCACGCTAGGCAAGGGAATGGGCAATCATCGGGGATCTTACAATAGTCATTGTTGTCGCCTTATACACACCTAGGAGACATGGAAGAAATCTTCAATCCACTCGCTGTGTCCTTGGGGGCAAGTGAGAGTTAAGGTGTTGTCACCTAATCCTCAACTCCTTCGTCTAGGCCAACTCCTCGCGAAGCCAAAGGGGGTAGTCCCTAATAAAATAATCTAAGGCTTAAACTGAAATCTAAGCAACTAGTATTCTAGGAGTTTATTGCATTAACCAATATATATAAAGCAAAACTATTCTAAAGCATACATAGATCAATTAATCACCACAAGATACATAAAGATACTTGCAAAAAGGATACTTGAGATAATAATAAATGCAAGTAAATTAAATATTGCTTCATAGTAAATGACTGAAAGTAAAGTGCTTGAAGTAAATGGCTTTGTAAATGTAGAAATGAGACCAGTGCCTTAAAAGTATCGTGGGCAATGTAGATCGCGTATTTTATTAGATTTATTGATGGTAGGTTAATGAAATAAATTTTATTTGCAGGAAAGTAAAGTGTTTGAACTAAACTAGATTTGGTCTCTTTAGAGGTTATCTCTCGGTTTGGAAACTTGTTGAGAACCTACCAAAGCCCCAGGGCCTCACCAGTAAGTTCACCAAGGGCGTTGAATGTCCAAAACGGGTGGGAAACCAAGTCCCGAGAGGGCCCGCCTTACTTCACACACTCCCCTTGGGCGTTTTCCCGCGCATTAAGATAGCAACTATTGAGATTTTTCTATTAATCTATCACCACTAACCAGCCTAGCGTGTATGAAACTTACTCCCAGAAGATTGAGGCAAGCCCGCAACTGGAAGGGTCAAGAATCCGCCCAAAATGGACAGAGCTTTCTCTTATGTGTACGTCGACCTACATAAAACAGCAAGCAAACAATGACAAAAGATGGCCAAAAACACTTTGGAAGTGTCTTTGGTTATTAGTATGAAAGCCCAAAATTGACTAAGTAAAACTAGTGTAAATTGAGCAAAATGAACTAAGAAGAGCAAGCTAAAAAGTTGGTCTCCTTAGGGTCTTTGTTTGTTGTTTTAAAACAGTGATATAAAGGAACTTAATTTTCCAAATATGAAAGTGAAAGCCTTTAGAAAAGAATTACCTTTTAACTTCTAAAAAATTTGAAAGAAAAGCATGCTAAAAGGAGATTTTTCCTATGCTAGATCTAAAAAGCATTAGATGAAACTTGAAAGTACAAACTTAGATCTAGTTTATCTTATGCATGCAAACTTAGATATTCAAAATTTGGAACGAAAGATAGATCTAAACACTTGCATGCAACAAAGTAACCAAAATGAATAGATTTTCTTTTGAGAAAGAGTGAAGGAAGAAACTTGTAGCCTTGGAACCCTTGGGCAATGGAGTCTTTAGATGAAATAAGGAGGGACTAAGTCTTTAGATCCTTGAAGTTGTTAAGCAACAACCAAGTTCCATCACCACTCCAAGCTATGAGAACATGTAAGCTTTAAGATCTTGCAAATAAACTTATTAACAAAAATTGGTGCCACCTACAAAAGAAACTTGAAGAGTGTGTTAGTTAACTGAAACATGCATACACATCAAAGCCTCTAAATATAAATGAACAATAGGATTAACAACAAGCTAGATAAATCCTATCCTATGGAGTGATAACTCCCTACAAAAGGCCAAAATAACAAATCCAAAGAAGAAATTAGGCAGGATTACCTCATAGATTAATCATTAAGCACAAATGACATCAAGCATCCACACACATGTATAACACACCTTCTTGACCTCCAAAGTCTCTTTATTCCAAATTAAAAGTATTACAATAGTATACAACCACAAGCAAGACTCCCCAACTCCAACTAGATTATGATGGAGAGAGTGCTTTAATTTATAGCAAAGGGCAAGAGAGCCAAGAGGAGGAGGGTGCACCAAGTGGATGAGGAGGGCGCACCAAGTGGATGGAGAGGGGAGCCAAGTGTGTGGAGAGGGCTGCCACCTCTCCCCAAGCTCCTACAATGAGCCATGTGTGAAGCAAGAGTGAAGTAGAGGGGTGCCACCTCTCAAGAGCTAGGCTACCCACTCTTAGAGTGTGCCACCTCTCAAGAGGGGCGCACCCTCTCTTTGACCATGTGCTCAAAAACTTAGGTGGAGCCTCTTTGAATCAAGTCTTCCATTAATAGATGTTTCCTTTGCTTTCCTTTGTTTGCCATATGGCCCTTTTGGGCTTTATTCCACTTAAAACATGTTTAAACATGTTTCCCAGAAAATAGCATTTGCTGATTTTTCCTGATTTTTTTATGTCTTTTTTGGGTTTTGTGAGAAAAATTAACTTTTTATTGATTAAAATCACTAATTTCACTCACCAAAGTGGGTACTAAGGTAATGTGGGTGCTCTAAGTCCAAAAATGAGCACCCCCAAGGCATACAAAAACTCCTAGTGCCATTTTTTTAATACAACTTTATTTTTTAATTAAAAATTCTCGTTTTACGGAAAAAAATTTAACTAACTGAAAAAATTAAAAAATTCTAAAGGGGGCTTAGCACATTTCCATAAAACTTTAGAAGGATGTTTAGCATGGTAATATACATTAGACACTAGGCTTAGATCCATACTAAAGCCTAACCATGAGTATATACTCCAACTTTGGAGAAATTGAGTGAAAAAACTTGAAAATTATAAATTGCCTTTAGACAGCAAAATATAATTAACAAGTAAAAGAAACACTCCAGAGTAACAACTCATTCCTAAGTCGAAGGTGGCTAAGACCTTTTACAAAGTTCATCATGCAACATCTCTTATTACAATTCCCCGGAGGGTATGGAAAATGTGAAAAAGGTTGGTCTTATTGATCGGCAGAACTTCTAAACTCTGAGTTTTGAACAAGGAGTTGTTCAATCTTTGGCAGCTCGCTAGAAGTCCATCCTAGTGAAACTTGGTGGATAACAATCATCAAGGACTCTTTCCCACCCAGGCGAGAACCCTGATCTTGGGCTTCCAAATGACAGGCCCGTTGGGAGAGGCGACAGGATGCATGCATTTCCATCAGTTGTTGGAATAACAATGGTTCTTTCTTGTCTTCGTTGAGTCTATTGTATGATGCTCTTAGGTCATCGGATATCCTATTCATCATCGAGACACATGAGAGCCCTATTTGACCTCTCCCCGACATTACAGGATACCATCAGTTTATACCCTGTAGACAGGAGATGAGGAGGTCCAGGGGTATCAAAGGTTCAGATTAAGTTGCTTGCTTTGTTAGAGACTCCCTTAGGAGTAGGATTTCTTTGGTGGCCATGGATGAGTTTGCTAGGTTTATGTGGGTTCGATTTCAAGGTGTTTCCCCTCTTCCCAGGGACATTATATTGCAATTTGTTACTTCCCTCCATCTTCTTCGTCATATGTTATTCATAATGGGCCCGACATGGACCCCTTTATAGATTTGTATGTTGGTTTCACCCAGTACTCAACGGTCAGAGAGGTTATCCTTCTAGGCGACTCCAACTACCGCACCAGCTCCATCCAGATTCCTCTCCACGATCGATTAAAGGACGTGTTCTACATGCAGGAGATAGATCCAACATCACCTAATGTCCAACAATGCGTTGGGGCCTTTCACAGCCTACGGTCGACACCTTTTGTAGCTAGGGGAATCTCAGGAGTTGTTAATTTTGAATGGGCTCCCATGTTTCCCAAATTCTCTCGTTTTCGCATGTTGGCCTCATGGCGGAGGTGCCAGTGTCGTTGATTACGTCCTCTCTAGCCAAAACTTACTTCCCTTTATTTGTCAGTTCTTTATTTCCCCCATCCATCTCGCGGACCATGCTCTTATTTCCTTCTCTCTCCGAGTTGACACCTCCCCACTATACCCACCCCCCTAGGACCCACTTTGCACTACCTTCTAATTCAATGAAGGGGGGCTGGACACCTTTTCTACCCACCTCCACTAGATGCTCCCCTCCAAGACCCAAGGGCTAAATCTCCTTACTTGATTTTGCATCACCAAGTACATCTTCCTTTCATCCATCATTTGGGAAGCAACCCTCAAATCCTACCCTCACTCCACTCGTCCCACCACCACCTCCCAAAAACCCAACTCTTGCCCTATGAATTGATGGTATGACGAGGAATGCAAGGTCGTCCACCGCCAGCGTCGACACGCATTCACCCATGTTTAACCCTCCTACCCCAACCTCAGAGCTTATTATTGTCGTCTCCTCTGCCACAAGGAACGCCTCTTTCTTTCTCAGAGAAGACAAGACTTATGTACTTCCCTTACTCACTCCCCCAAACACTTATGGCACACCATCCTCCCCTGCCACTCTCCCCTCCCATTCAACCTTAACCTCAGTTCCATGTTCTCTCACATATCCACTCTCTATGATATTCTTGGGCAACCCTAGATTCAAGTTACCTCTTTGCCATCTTCATGCTACTTATTCTCAAGCAGTGACCTCAAGAGGTCGTTTGGGTGATGAGCAGAAGCAAACGAGGGTTTTTACCCAGAGTTATTTAAGCATGGACTTCGTGCTCTAGTTTCTCACTTGGTTGATCTCTTCAACCATGTGGTCTGTATAGGTTTTCCATCAACATGGTCACATCACATCATTCACCCTATACACAAATCAGGACCCAACTCAAATCCCAACAACTACAAGACAATCATAATGGGCCACATGTTCTCGAAGCTCTATGCTACGATTCTCCATATGAAGCTCTCTAGTGAGCTTGAGCAGAGGTCCCTCAGAGCTAGGGGACAGGCAAGATTACGATCCACTTATCATACCATTAATCACATCTTTACCATTTGGACCATCATCAAGGAGACATGCCATCATTCTTTGAAAGTCTACTGCTACTTTGTATATTTTCGGAAAGCTTTTGACTCCGTCCCACAGGAATCCCTCCCAGACCCTGCTAACTGCCATCATGCACTTATATGAGTCGATCCTTGGTCATCTACACACAGTTCACGGGATATCCGATTTCATCAAGAGTACCATTGGCATTAAACAAGGTTATGCCTTGTACCCTACCTTGTTTGGGATTTACATTGATGAATTGGAGGCCTTTCTTCACAAGCATATCTAGGACAACAATGGTTGCCTACTCCACCAAGTCCTAATATACATCCTACTCTTTGTTGATGACATGGTCCTCCTAGCATCATCTCTAGAGGGGTTACAGAGGCAGTTGGATGCCTTAGCTTTGCTTTGCAACCTTCAACAATTGACAGTCAGCCTGCGTAAAACCAAGGTTATGATCTTCAACGAGTTGAAAAAGACCTCAGACCTTCAGTTCTTCTTCAGAAGGGAGGAAAATAAGATCACCAACACCTACACATACTTGGGGGTGTAGTTCTTGTTATCCCTAATGTCTGCACTAGACTGTTATGGTACAAAGCTAGGGCACCCCAGTTATTGCAATGGTTTATTGGTTTCTATTGTGGATCAAGTAGTTTGGATAAGTTGGATGGGTATGGGTCTAGTCATAATATTTCAATTAAGTTCCAATAATAGTCTAGGGCATTCACACTAATAGATCGAATAAAAATAGCATTTGGATGTAGATGAAAAAGCAAAGAAGACATAAACACAAGTTAACAATCTATTTACTTATGTGCAGAAGATTTCCAAGCTTAAAATATCATTTCAAACTTGAAACAAAATATTCAAATGCAAATCCTAGAAACAACTAATTTAACATTGGATCAAGAGGAAATCAATGCTTTGCAGAAATTTCAATTGCATTCAAATAAGATAAGCAAAATAAGACACATAGGAAGACAATCTGACCATCAGGGTGTTTGATTCCTTGAGCATAAAAGTTTGTGTGCTTTAAGCTCCTTTACAAATGTACAAACCATTTCTCTTCTCTTCCCCTCCAAAAGACTCAACCCCTTCCCTCTCTATTGATTCTTCTTTTACAAATAGAAAGTACATACAAGTTTAGATCCCATATCCTAAAACATAGGTTTAGTTATGACCGCATATTGATATGCTCAACTATAAGATAGCATATATGATTCACTTACATCGAATCTAGGCAAATAATAATAAAAAACCTGAATTCTAGGTCAAGATCCTCTATTTCAGGATCACACCTTTGACTCCTAAACATATCCTTTGATCCCAACAAAACGTGATCCAAAATAATCATCTAGAAGCAAAATATGTGGAAGAAGTAATCTCTCGGTCTTTAGCTTTAATTTGGTCTTTGCATTTCATAGTATTGAACCTGTTTACAAAATGAGCTTTTCGAATTTCCTGTAATGCCTTAACAGTCTTCAAAAACAGAGGTCCTGCAAAAATCGTTACCTTTCTGTGTTGAAATATAACAAGGGATGTCCTCATTCACGTTTTTGTGTTTTGTCATGGGGAGGACATAAAGTCATAATTCCTAGACATGTTTTATTTGTAAAGTGACTTTTTAAATAAAGTGYTTTTATAAAGTGAATGTACTTTATAACTTAAAGTGTTTTTAAGTTGTGGGACCCAAAAGGTATTTAATGAGCATTTATTACTTATTTTGTAATTAATGAGGAGCATTAAATATGAGCCCTCAGATTAGACTTATGATAGCCATTAGATTGAGTTGGTTATGTAAGTTAGGGTTTCTTCGGAAAAGAGAAAAGTACATATACATGCTTAGGGATGTGAGAAAGACACACCGGAGAAGACGAGAGGAGAAGTTGAGAGATTGCTTGAGAGAGGAAAGTGAACATCAAGAAAGGCACGATTCCCAAGAGAGCTAGGGCGCAAATCCCAAGGAGGCTTTTTTCTGTTTTGATTTGCTGCAATGTTATTTGCTAGGACAGGCCGTACAACAGCATTCTTGAGGCACGAAAACCGAGGCAAGCTTGGGCACGATTTTCAAGGCATCCTTGAAGAATTTTTTGAAGGAGGACGATCGTACAAAAGAGAAGGTACAGCAGCCTATTGTGGCACGAATTTCAAGGTGCCGAATTTCAGCAAATCCGTACAATTGTACGGACTGTGGCACAGTTTTCAAGACAAATTTGTGGGGGACAGTTTTGTACTGTAAGAAGTATTTCTCTTGGCTGAAACAGTGTTATTGATGTTGTTCTGAACTTTCCTGAAGCAAAATAATAAGATTTCTCTCTCTCGTTGGGTTTCCCCACATTGGGGTTTTCCCTGGCAGTTGCCTAAATTTCTGTGAGTTATGGGTTGCTGTCCATTGTGCATTTCCG
>ML787309.1:201973-253412 GCA_009831015.1 Picea engelmannii
CCGGAGAAGACGAGAGGAGAAGTTGAGAGATTGCTTGAGAGAGGAAAGTAAACATCAAGAAGGGCACGATTCCCAAGAGAGCTAGGGTGCAAATCCCAAGGAGGCTTTTTTTCTGTTTTGATTTGCAGCAGTGTTATTCGCTGGGACAGGCCGTACTGTACGGATCCGTACAGGCCATACAGCAGCATTCTTGAGGCACAAAAACCGAGGCAAGCTTGGGCACAGTTGTCGAGGCATCCTTGAAGAATTTTCTGAAGGACAGCCGTATAGAAGAGAAGGTACAGCAGCCTATTGTGGCAAGAATTTCAAGGTGCCAAATTTCAGCAAATCCATACAGCTGTACGGACTGTGGCACGGTTTTCAAGACAGATTTGTGGAGGACAGTTTTGTGCTGTAAGAGGTATTTCTCTTGGCTGAAAAAGTGTTATTGATGCTGTTCTGAACTTTCCTGAAGCAAAATAATAAGATTTCTCTCTCTCGTTGGGTTTCCCCACATTGGGGTTTTCCCTGGCAGTTGCCTAAATTTCTGTGAGTTATGGGTTGCTGTCCATTGTGCATTTCCGCTGCATATTTTGCTTAACAATGTGTATTTCTGCTTATAGAAATTTCTGAATGTGGGTATGTATTTCTGAAATTTAAGAAGACAGTTATCTCTAGGTTGCTAAGTGTTTGACAAAATGTGTGAATGAAATATTTCTGATTTTGTCATTAAAAAATCAACATTCTGTAGTGCAAGTCAAAACTGGAATAATCTGCATTTCACAAAATATCCAAACTTTATTCATCCTTGGACAAGAGTTTTATGTTTGGACTTTTCCTGAAGCCACTTGGTTTTGTGCACTCAGGTAGTCCAATACAATTTCCTGTTTTTCTTCTTTAACTTCTGGGAGAAGTCACAGAGCTTATTATGTTTTTTCACCAGCTTGGTCATTCGATTTTGAAGCTTGGCATTTTGTTTCTTGAGTTGTTTGTTATGTTCCTTAAGATGTTTTATGACTTTCCCTTTCTTACCAGATTTCTTCCTTTCGGAGGTTTCCCTTGTTTCAACTCTTCTTTCCCATAGATCTTCTTCAGTGGCTGGTATATTTAAATCAATGTAGGGCTTGTTACAGCTGGGCATCTTTTCAAGCCTATCAACACCTGTCAATGGTACCACAATAGTGTTTTCTCCTGTTGTGTTCTCAATATTGGGTTCTGGCAACTCAGGCATCAAAGGACTTAGACTATGTTCATGCTCTGCTTTATCATTTGATTTCGGAATTTCAATCACAGAGAACACCTTTTGTTTCTTAACACTTCTGATCTTTTTCATGGGCATATCCTTCAGTGTTTTTATAGTCGTTGTTTCTTTATTGGTGACAGCTAGAATATCTTCAGAGTCTTCATCATAAATAATAATGGGTTTACCTTCCTTTAGAGAAGGATCGAATAAAGCCTTCGCATTCAACCTAAATTTGTTTGTAGGCCAAGTTTTGAGTCTTCTTGATGTTCCTATTGGTTGTTTCCCTTTATCCTTTTGTTGACCTCCCTTGTAATTTCTCCTGTTTTGTTTTATGTCAGAAGATTCCTCAACTTCCATGATTGTATTTTCCTCCACTGGCTCAATTATATCTCTTTCAGGAGGTGAGTTTGGCTCTTCTGCAACCTTTCTGGTTCTTTTCCTAGTGTAGACCTTTTTATATTCCAAAGGCCTCTGTTTTTCTACATTAGACACTGGTCTATGTTTTAGTATGTCTTCCTCATGAAAGATTAGTTTATTTTTGCTTGACCTGATTTCCCTTGTAGTTGATGGAGCCTTCACTTGTGCCTTTTTAGGACTTTTTGATGAGCTGTTGACTTCTTTTGAAACCCTGGTCTTCTTTTCAGGAGTTGTTTTATGAGTTTTCTTTTCTTGTACCTCAAACCCTAATGAAAACAAAATTTGTTCCCAGGAAGTCTGAGTTTTGTTTAACTCTTGCATGACAATGACCTTGATGAGTCCTTGATGGAAAAGACTATACTGAGCATTCTTAGGATAAGTTTGAATTTTATTTGCCATCTTAGTCAAACTTTTCAATAAAAAGTATTGCAAGTTCATTCTACTACTTCCATTCAAACGTAGGAAGAATCTCATGTGATAACGATAAACCGTAGCAAATCTACCTTCACATGTTATGTATCTTTGAACCACTGATAAAGTACTCCTCCATTCTCCCTTGAGCCACTAACTTGGAATTCTCTTGCTCCATTCTGCATTTTGTTGATCTTCAATGAGGAACTAATTGCAGAGGTCTTCTTGGATATCTTTCTTTTTGAACCATCTTTCACCATCGATGGGGAAACTAAAAGCTAAAGAGATAGACTGTTCTGAAACCTGAATAGTGAGGTTACCAACTTGAGTCTGGAATCCATCAAAGCCCTTAGCAAACACCATAGCGACCTCTGTATGATGACCCTGAAATGCGCTACATAATCCATACCATCCTGCCTAGAGAAATTTAGCTTTGATTCAGGCAGAGCTTCCAACAGCGCAGTCCCATTTGGTTCTAGACGGAGGAGATGGCCACTTCTGTTGTGTGTCATGCCTACAACTAGAAACCCTAGCTCCTTTCTGTACCAACAAGGGTTTCCTCTCTGCAATTGTTAGGGTTTGAACACAGTCTGCACAGAAATTTTGCCACAGCAAAGTTTTCTTGCATACGAAAATGATAAAAATAATCACTCTCATCTACTTTATTTATCAAATAAAACATAAAACATGTTACACATTTGAAATCATGATATTGAATGAAAAAGATCATAACCCGACCACTGAGATCTCTGTGGGTACAAATCGAAACCAACTCGTACTCTTCTTATCATAACAAGATCACCATCTTGATAAGACTAGGTCTGAATTTGAAACATGGAATAATTGGAGTAAGCACCAAGTTGGACAGTCGACCTGCATGATTGAAATGTGTTGTCGAAATATCCGGATTTTTGTAGCGCACTTTTAGCAATGATGTTATTTTTGCGCTACATAAACCCCATTCTTTTTGCAGTGAATATTGTTTATCTTTAAAAATTAGGAAAGCCTCGCAATTGGGAAACCTAAATCAATCCATCCTTGATGTGACAAATTAAAACCTATGCAATCACTTTTGAACATATCTTATGAAGAAGACAATGAAATTAAATTAAAGCAAAGACAAACACACTAAAAGGTGAACAAAGCAAATAAAGTATGAAGCAGATAGGAAGGATATAATTTAGGATAAAGGAGCAGTTATGCATGTAGGTTTAGGTACTAACAGTTCTCAAGACCTGCTTCATTTTGCGACTAGCCCTCCATCCTTGGATCAACAAGGGCTACAAATCCTTAGCCCTTCTCGAGAGACGGTGCTTCCATCACTATTTTCAGGACATCTCATCCAATATGTCCCTCATGGACTCCCTTATCCAACCCACTATTCTCTATAGCTTAGAGATTTGATTGGGCCTCAGCTGAGAGACTCCAGACCCCTCTCCTTCGATGCATCATTAGATGCAAGAAGACGGTCCCTCAACACATCATCCTAGCAGAATTCGAGGCTCGGCCCTTCTGACTTGAGACAGTGTTCAAACTAGTCTCTTTTTTGCATGGCATCCAGAGCTTCACTGACTCAATGAAGGGGTGAGACCAATACCCGCACTTGGCCTATTGTTCTTCAAAGACAATTGCTCTCTCTAGCCTTTTGGGTCGGGCTCGAGGTTAGTTCGCAGGGGTTTTAGATCTTTTAGGGTCCATGGGAATTCAGATGGATCGTCTCCCTCCGTTCAAATATTCTTTGAACGCACCTAGTCACTTCATACCTACCAAACAAGAGTTGAATAGGATCATTAGGGATGACATTTACAAGCAGTTTATCCAAATCACTTGGGTTAATATCCTCAAGGTGGGTTACGCCCAAAGATGGCCTTCTACATCGAGCACTTCTTGGTGCTTCAAGATGGGCTCATTGTTCGACCACAATATACACTCTACCAATGGGCGCATGCTCTTTACATTCCCCTAGGCCAGTTCAAAGTGAGTTCTCATAGACTTTGAATAGAGACAGACCATCGGATCGATCGATCAAACAGGATCTCCCAGTTATGCCATCTACAGGAGGTCGAGACTGAGGAGCACGTCATCTTCCATTTCCCCATCTATTACGAGATCGGGGGGAGGTTCCATTGCCTATTCAGGGGGATTCAAACCCTCGCTGGCCTTTCTAACCAAAGGTGCCTAGCCTTATACATGTAGGAGGCTCTCAGGCTTTGAGCTCAGATTCTTCGACCTCCTACTAGACCAGACTCTACCCAGCGGATAAGGGGCACTGAGAGACAAACCAATATCAGCACAACTCCAGACTCCAGATCAATGCAGACCCATGGGACCTTCTGTCGTCCCACGATATTTCAGCGACATGAACAGATCAAATCCCTCCCTAGGAGACGGATGAGATCTGTCAGGCCTCGACAACGAGCTATCTCTTCCAAACAACAACGCAGTGGATGATCCAGGCATCCCATCAGTTCTCCCTCTAGACATCATACTATACTCAGATTCCTTCATTTGGCCTCGGATGGTAGGAGAGATGGGTATATTCCATGACAAACCTATCTCATTACTTTTGGTTCTTCTTGTTCATGGATCCTCTCTTCATATACATCTCCACTTCAGAGCGGGGTTTTCAGCTTGGGGTTGAGGGTTGTTCATGCCTCAACTTAGATCTCACCCTCTACTCTACCTTACTTTACTTTACTTTCTGCATCTTGCCTTTTATAGGAGACCTTTTGGTACTCCTGCTTTTTAACGACATCATTGTACTCAACAGTCCCTTTGACCTACTTGTATGGTCCTTAGTCGAACATTAATAAATTATTCATATCTCCTTGTCCTTCATTGCTCAATAGTAAATTCAAACCCCACCATCAAGAATCCACGACCACAAGGAAGCCACTAGTGGTCATGGATTCTTCAAAGGATTAATAGATCAAGTTTCAACATATAACATTTGAAAACAACAAACTATAACATATAAAATCAGACATGAAATGAAACAAAGCATCATATTCATCACCAAAGAGTTGTAATAAGTCAACAGTTTAAAGGTAGGTTCAAACTTCAAACTTAAACTATCATATATTGTTTACAAAATAGGCCATAATAAAGACAAAGTATTCTTTTAGAAACTAGATTCTAAATAGAAAAAGACAAAATAAATCTACTATCTACTAAAGCTTTACTCTTGTCGCAAGAAAATTCCAATTCCCTTTCTTGGGAGATAGGAACAATACTAGTAGGGGTAGGGAGAACTAGTTGTTGAACACGACCCCCACACAACGTTGGATGTTGTGAAGATAACAATGCTACATTTGGAACCCTGCTAGTGCCAACAATGGTCATGGATGGGGTGGCACCTATGTTGCATGATCATCATCATCAATCCCATCGGCGAAAAGTTCATCCTCCAAGCACTCTATAACTATGGCTCCATCCTCCAAATTAGGCTCCTTTGGATTGTTGTCCCAAGTCATATATGTTCTATCATTCTTCGTCACCTCACAACCTCAAGTTGTAGTGCACAAAAACTAAGCTTTTTGAATGGTCTACATTCAGGTTATTTCTCTTCACGTTGTGAATGACGCTATAGGTGCTCCAAGACCTCTCTTCAAAAAAGTGTTCACAACCTGTGAAAGCACCCTCACTACCAATTTATGCAGAGATGTGTGGCAGAGGCATCATACATGTTCTAACATTCAATAGGATTCAACCTCTCTCAATCTTTAGTTGGATGCAGATTGGCAAAGACTCCATGTTCACCGGTATACTTGCTCAATTCACTTCATACTTGAGCTCAGTCCTCATCATCAGGGACCAACTTGTCTAATGCAAGCATATACCCACTTTGTACCTTAGGATCTATGTGTGATTTTCTCCTAATCCCACCACCTAGTGTTGGTTGTGCCAACCAAGATGAAGAATAATAATTGGGTGGCATAGAGTGAAACATTTAGGTTATCCCACCTTTTGACCACATGTTTATGAATATGATCATACAATATCACATCTCTCTGCTCAAAAATATCTTTGATTTGGCCTAGCATGTAGTCCATTTGCTCATACACCTCCCCAATCACTAGTTGATATGTATCTGCAAACTAAGTCATATTATAAATGGGCTTGGCGAACTTTAGAATATACCTAACTTGTTCCCAAAACTAACCATCAAGAACAATGTCCTCCACCTCTTGAAATTCATGTCCATTAGGTATAGATGTGGCCATGTCTTTCAAACACTACCATGAATCACTTGAGACCATAATAGCCAATGACTCTCTTACATTCAAAAGGTGCTTGAAGGTGAGGTAATAGCTAGCAAATCTAGGATTTGCAATCTTAAGTAGTTACAACTTAGAGTGATGGAAGAAAATGTAGGGGGCATGACTATGCTTGGTAATAAATTTTATCATACTCTTCCCTTTCTTATACAATGTGCTGACACATTTATAATTGTTCTCCTTCAACCAAATAATATCATGCATCAAGAGGTTCAAGGTGTGAACCAAACATCCAAACCAAAATATATTAGGATACATATCCTCAATGATTTCTCTCGTTGCATACAATTAGCATTATCAGTAATGACTTGAATGACATTGTATGGCCCAATCTCCTAAATGATTTTAATTAAAGGCTCTGCAATATTAATATCAATCTCATAACAATCTGAGTGGTCATGGGTTGAAAGGAAGAACACACCACTAGCATACACACCAAGAGTATTTATTAATTCCTTACCTTTAACATTTGTCCAACTATTAGATATAATGGATACCATATATTTGGTTCGATCATTGGTAAATTGTCCTAGAGCACTATGGATTTTGACTATTTCCGTGTCAGGTCCCCTAGTTCTAGCTTTGTCATACATGGGGCTCTTGTATTCTTGAAGGCACTGTTGTATTCTTTCGGAGGCACTGTCGATGCCTTTGTACCATTTCACGCCAGTAGGGTGAGCAAAGAGCATTGAATGGTATGCCACATGCATAGAGAACCCTAAACACTTTTACATCCACATCATCCTTACAATCTTAGTCAAGGAAATTTGATATTGTACTACGCCCTGAATGAAAGAGCAAGGATCCACTAGCATGTGGGGATGGGGACCAACTATTTTTCTATGTGAGGTCTCAGATTCAACTATTGATTTTTTGGATTTGATTTGTTCTTCCTTTTCTTCCCTAATGTATTTTTTATGTCTTCCATTGGTACTTTATCACGGGTTTTGAGTCCTATTGGGTTACTCTTCTTTTCATCACTTGGCATAATCCTACAATGATGCTTCCTCACACGAGTATATGAACTTGTGAAAGATATGCTACAAATGGGGCATGTAACTTTAGTGGTTCCACCCCCTTTCCTTCTCTCATGCCTTGTCACATACTTCCACAAGGGTGTTGAACTCTCTTTGGGTTTGTTTCCATCATTACTAGCATCTTTATCATTCACTTCCACTTCTTCCTCCTCTTCATGGTATGGGACACTACCTACTTCTTCCTCCTAGTCACTACAATTCCAGTTTCCCAACAACACCATCATAATCAAAAACAAAACTATGATCATAAACCACATACCCATCATGATTTTTGAGAATAACCTACTACCTACAAAATAACGAGGGGAAAGAAGGAATGGGAAACAGTAGGAGAAGAGAACATTCAACTTAGAAAATATACAAGTTTACAACACATGGAAAATAAAACAATCAAGAATGGGATTAGAGCATACCTCTTCAACTCTCCAATGCTAGTTGAATGTAAGTATGACAGCCTTCAATCTTCCTTTCAATCTCTCTCAAATATCCTCCTTGACAACTAGCAAGAAGCCCACTCAAAACCCTAGAAAAAGATGAGTGAAAAGAGTTATAGAATGAGAGCCAATGGAGTGAAAGGGTAGTTTAAACTTTAATCCATCCATAAACACTAGGGATGAGTTATTTGCCCCTCCCATACCCCCCACAAGCCAAAAACCGAAACAAATCAATAGGGTGCAGGGAGCAAATCATTTTCCACTTGGAGCACTTGGGGAGCATTTTTTAATGTTTAGGGAGCATCGCTCCAACAACACTTCCCACAAAGGCAAGGAGCTCTCCAAAGTCCAAACCACCTGGGAGCATGATCCTTAAAAACGCTCCTAGTCGAGAGCAACCTAAAAGAGTGCTTTCAAGGGCACTCCTGCTCGAAGAGCAATTCGACATTGAAGCAAGGTGGAGGGGGCACTCCCACGCAGCGTAGATATAAAAAATAGGTGGTTCCCTTTCTTGGTAAGAAATTTGAATTTGTAAAACATCGCATATTATATTTGAGGATTGTAGTGAGTGAAAATGAAATCTGCATCAACCAAGAGAAATAAAAATCATTATGAATTAGCCTTGTCCAAAGAATTTGAATAAACATAAAGGATTCATGGTCTTTGCAAATTACCTACAAAAAATTGTGGAGCATCTTTTCTGATTCAATGAAAAGCAATCAAAGCCTTGAAGAAGGAAACATGTAAGGAGGTGAATTGGCAAAAGAAGATGTCGAGGAAGAAGCCAAAAGCTAGTTGAAGAATTCTAGATGAGAAGGTAACCAGGACACAGTGTGTTGAGTACAAGCAGTGCTTAGTAAAACAAAAAGATATATTGGATACAGAGAATACATGACTTTTTGAGCATTAGTACCAAAAATTCACAAGAGGAGGATGAACGTTGAGACTGTGTGACTGTACACATTGTTTTATTCTAGTTATGCAGCATGATGAGCATATTTCCACCCTTTTTATATTAAAACTTCAAAGAATGCTCCAATCCCTTGTGGAAAGATGTTAAAAGGGTAAAGGGACTCAAAGGTGGAGAGGGGACAGAACAAATCCAGTGCACACTTTTTCCTACCCTGATTTCAAAAGACATCCCTGTCCACATTCCCACAAACCTTGGCAACTTATTGGATAACATATTTTTGAGTTCCATTTGTACTTCACACAAAGCTAAGAGAAGCACAGCCTTTAATCCTTAGATAGATGAATAGTTATAGGGTGGTAAATGAAGCAACTGCTACTTGCATGTAATCACAGTATCCAAAGGCTTGCACATTCAACACTGCTACAAACGAACTATACATGTTGCTTCAACATAAAGAACTATATTTCCAACATGCCTAGGTTTTCTACCACCAATCCCATTTCATATAGCATTTCAAATATAGAAGAGAAGTGTAGCAAGGACCAAGATCAGGTCCAGGTTGTGATATTTGTAGCGATATTAAGGCAAATTCATGAGCAATAAAGAAAAAAATTGCAAGTAGCTCAATCTAGGTACAAAGCAAAGCATGATCAACACCAAATTGAACATGCATTCCTAGTTGCAAACTTAAAATGGCTGCATCTATTATTAGATATGATTCTTCAGTAATCATGGAGCAAGTTGGAGAATATGCATTCAGGTTCAAGTTGGCTTTGTCACTGTATATGGACATTTACTCAATGGTGAAGGCAATGTTGAAATCATTTGAACCATCCCTACTTGATGAAAAGTATGGTGAAAATGTGCTAATCCTCACAAATGAAGAACATACGACATAAGGACAAGTACTGTTGCTACAAGATCAAGTGTTGCAAAGGGAAACTTGATCTACTGGACAAGAAGAGATTGAATTGTTCCAAATCGGTGAGAAAAGTATATCAGCAGACTGACAACTACTACGCCAAGCAACAGATGGAGAAAGAATCTCCAAATCTAACAGTTGATGTAGACTATCAACTTCAAAGAGGGAAGGCCTGGTTCATAAACAATCAATAAAATAAATATCATTATCCAATACTAATTTGAAAATTACAAAGGCTATGCAACAGTTTCATAAATCATTGGTGTAAAATTGTTGTACTTTGTGAAAGTGGATGTTTTGAATGCTTCCGCATACTATAGTCAATGATATATGTTCAAGTTGGTTTCAATTAATATTTGAAAGAGGAAACAATGAGTTTCCATGTCATCTTAAATTCTTTAAAATGTGATTCTCTTCCTTCTATTAATAGAACCAATCCAAGTGATTTTTTTTCACAGCACTTGTGCATGATATTTTGTTTCCAAGATAAATTTCTAGCGTTAGTTTTAAAAGAACAAATAATTTGTGGAATATCGTGTGTATCAACTTGCTAGATTATTGAATCTTACATTGATGAAATTTTTATCTTTAAATCTTTCCAAGGAACACAAGAATACAGTCATTGAATAAGGAATTACTTGTATTGCATAAGCAGTAGTGTGGGAAAAGAATTGGATTCCTAGAACAGAGCATGTGTAGTTCCAACTTTGGGACAGCAATACACCTTTTGTTTATAGTCGATTGGGCATCTAAACTATTGCTTAAAATCATCTAAAAATAGTCACTTTGTGAAGCAGAGGTTCTAGGATCTCCAACACGATAAGATGGTATTATTTCTAGTCAGAATTGAGAAAGTTATAACATGTTGAATGTAAGGTACTAGAGAACACATAATCATAGCTGGAAAATGACCTTTTTGTCTTCCTTTGATTGTTCTGCCTCAATGGCTTCTAATTTCGATTTAAAACCTACTCCATTGGGAAGCACAAATTTTGATGGTCATGTTGGTAAATTGAAAAACCCAATTTCCTTGTGAAATGAAAAAGATATGGCTTGTTGATGTTGTCCTGCTTCTTCGTACTTTCTACAAAAACTTGCAAAGAAAGTAGCCAGGTTGAAAGGACCCATGACCACATTGCCTTGCAAGATCACAAGTTGTTGCATGGCTAAGAGGACCCACATCCTTGAGGGATCACAACAAATGTTGTGGAGTAAAGAGGACCAACACCCTCATCCCCCTTGCAAAATTCCAAGAAAAGTTGCTAGTTGCATCTTAGAAAGAGGCCCACAAGAAGTTCCCATAGGAAAATAACCCCCCGTTTGATAATATTTGAATAATAATCTTATACAATATTGGTTTCTCATGTCATTTTATTGTGTAAAACTAGATTCAAATTACTACTAATGGAAGTGACTACAGATTAAATTTGCAACAAACTGGGAGTAACTCAGCTTGAAAGTTGAAAGTTGATTGGTTGATCAAAATGCATCTACCATGTCGTCTCTAGACTTTGAAATTCCTTGGGACTTCTTTGATGGAGCTAGCCAAGGTCATCCTCCCAGGTGCGAAGTTGGGGTTGTGTTATTTATCACTTCTAAACATTTCTTTCATATAAGATACATTCATGGCCCTGGATCCAACACTAAGGCTCAATTTTCGGCTCTACATTCTATGCTCTTCTTTGCAAAGTCTCGTTGTTTAAACTGTTTGTAGGTGCTTGGTGATTCTAAAGTAGTTATCGACTGGGCGATTGGGAAATGTAAAGTGGAGATAGCAAGTCTCCAATCCTTGCTGACCCAAATTCGTCACCTTACAAAGGAGTCATCTTATACCCACATTTATCGGAAGCTAAATCATATGGCGAATCGGTTGTCCAAAGAAGCTTTGGAATGATATGTTGGGTCTTTTGTTGTACAGGAATTCTACAATGGGCAGGACACTGAAAGTTTGGAATTTCATTTTTAACTTGAAATCGAGTATCTAGATGTATAGGAGCTTTGTTCAGGTTTAAAGGTAGGCTATGCGTAAAGATTCTATAATATGATATGCTTGGTTTGTAAATGATTTGGTGACGGTTTTATATGCAGTTGTATGAACCTGAGGTGAAGGTAGTTGGCTCAGAGCCAATGGTTGCTATAAGTCTGAAATTGTCATGCTGGTGTTGACAACTCCCTGAGACAGAGCTATGTATATTTTTCTTTTTGAAATACAAAAGATTTTTTCCCACCGGAAAAAAAAACTATACGATATAAATGTATGATATATTAAAAGGTTATATATATATAGTTATTAAAGTGTATATATATTAATTAGATTGTATATTACTCCTACCTTAAGTATATTTATATTATAATTATACTCATACCTTAAGTTAAGTATATATATTACAATTTATAATTAAAGTATAAACTAAAATCTATAAATATATATATACAAAATTTTATATATTAATTTATTTTATATAAGCATCATATATCTATCTATCTATCTATCTAGATAGATAGGTAATCTTTTATTTTTTTAATTTTTATTAAGTTTTATGTTTACACATTATAAAAAATTTAATTGGCTAAGATCTCGTCTTCCTCGAAAGGAAGGAAACAAATTAAAGGTCGGAGACCTAGAGGCACCTGGCATGATTGGATGTCCACCCCCTTACATACCACCAGCAAGTTATTTCAGGTGGCCAGGTTTTGTCTACACATAATGATGCAGCTAGATGTCGGGATCTTCAGATTGTATCGACAAAGGTTAGGCCAGTAGCCATGAGTATTGTAGCCTTTTTCCTGCTTCCAAATTCACACACACACACACACAAATGTGACCTGCCATTTCCCCACCATATCTGGATCCTTACTTTCAAAAATCTGACAGATCCATATCCAAATCCACATCCGGATCCTGGTAACTTAGGCTGAAGGAAACTTCGTAGCTTAGCAGGTCATTCATGTCCCAGTTTTACATCTTAATGGTGTAATTGCCACTTGCTCGTGTTGATGGATGCTTCAATCAAAAAAATTTAAAAATGTTTCCTAGGTGTTGACCACCTATCCAACTAGGGGGTCAACTCCATGTGCCATGAAGAGATGCATCATCAGATGCTCATTTGTCGAAGATTATTTGGTTCTACAGGGCATTTTTTTGCCTCCCGCACATCTTTTTGTAAACGAAATTCCCACACCCCTACGTGGGTTAATAATGTAATAGGTCTGCATGGGTCATATTTAGGTTAGTTACCTTGGGATGGGTTCATTGGGAGAGTTCCTTTCACAGAGGGTTTTTTATCCTCGGGTTATTAATTGGGCTTTTCAGCCTTATTAATTTCCCTTGAGTTTTTCCCTCACACTTGCAATAATTCCTCCAAAGTGGTGAAGGGTGTTCTAATGAGCTTATCCTCTGGTGACTATTGTTTAGGAATGATGTAAATGACCATGTATGACATCTTAGAAAGTTTCACGGAATTTCGTCGAGTCTAGATTAGTTTTTTTTTTAATTAATTAATTTTTAATTAAATTTTCCTAAGTTTGGAGGTTTAATTATTTAATTAATTAATTAGTTTTGAGCAAAAATTGTAAAAACTAGGTCCTTGAACTTTTGATAGGGGTATTTGTGCTCAAAAGAAATGGAATGAGACCCCCTACACCCTTGGACCAAGTTTCAGCTCAATCGGACAACTTTTGCTAGGTGTTTGTCCACCGGGAGTCTCAGTCAGTCAAAAACAACAATTTTAATTCCTAAATCATGACATAGGAAAAATGTCATTTTTGTAATTTTGGGCAAATGGGGTAAAGTAATGATGGAAAAGTGTGAGAGAGATTTTTTCCTAACCTATTCCAACCCTCACATCACCCCCTCACCTAGCCATTAAGCAAAAACGTCACTTTTCCTAGAATGGTGTGCCTCCCTTCTAGAAAGTCTCCAAAAAGTGAAAAAATAATAAAAAAAATGATGGGAGACTTATTATATCCCTTGTTGTGCCTCCCTAGACCCTACAACTCATCATTTCACTTATCAAAGCCTTGCCATCTCACTCCAACTCATTTCCACTTCATCCATCCATGCCAAAACCCTAACTTACCAAAACCCTAAAAGTGACTTTTCTTTGATGTGTGACACTTGTAACTCATCCAAGAGGGGTAGCTTTGCCTTCCCAAGTATAAATAGAACCCCTCCCTCACTCATTTCTTCACCATATATTGAGTTATTGTTATGCTACTTGATTTTCATCTCTCTCTCTCTCTCTGTCTCTTTCTTGTCCATCTTTCATCCATTCTTTGGCTCTTAGGGTTTTGGAGCAAGTATTTCTCCAAAATCCATTTTTGAGTATTAAAAAAGAAGCTTTTGAGGATATTGGAAAAGCAAGAAGTATTTTTGTTCTTGCTACATATGAGGTAACATTGTAAAGTTTTGGCATGGTGATTGCATAGAAGAAATTCTTAGGTAAAGTGTTTTACTTGGGTAGATCTAGCAACGAGTATTCTTGTTAATCTATATATGTGGATTTGCTTAATGGGTGCAAGTATTTCATTTCATTAGCATATTCAGCCATATTATCTTCTTGTATGCATATTATTTTGCCAAGTTTTGCAGGTTTGGCTTCAAGGGTTTTATTGGGAATGCCTCAAGGAAGAGTCCTCCCTTAAAGCACATATAAACTCCTTCTTTCTCATCTTTTACTTATTCTTTCATTGCTGCTCATTCCATACTATATTTCAGCTAGCTTAACATAGTAAATTGGTCACTTTAATCGTGTATTTTATCATAAGTTTTTAAAGAGAAAAATTTATGCCCTAAAAACAGAAATTTTTCTACACATTGTTGGTTGTGTGTAGCTTTTCCAGCAAGCATAGCTTGCTGGTTTTTGCAAGTCTTCAACAGGTTGAGGGGGTTAAGTTGCCCTAAAATAGCCACACAACACTCCAAGACCCTTCTCTTCAAGTAGGTAACAAATCTCAACCTCTCTTTCCATTTTTCTAACTTATTGTGCATAGATCTACTCTCTTTTGTTGAAATTTAGTGGCTCATGGACTTGGGAGGAGAATTGGTATGGCTTACCTCCCATGTGTGAGCTTAGGGTAGCTTAGGGTTAGTTCAAATTTCATTTTTTTGAGTTTCAAGCATCTTCTAAGCTAGGATGTGGGGTTTAGTGAGCATTTGTGTTGATAGTTGTTCTGCTTGCTCACTTTCCTCACAACCTCATTAGCACAATAAGGTAGGCTTGCCTCCACCTTGTGCCATTGAGTTGCTTGGCTAGGTTATCATTTTTCTTGCAAGCTTATCTATCTTAAATAATGGCCCACACCATGGGAGAGAAATCCCCAAAATCGTAAGGCTAGGACTAGTAATGTGTTATTGATCTTTTCTAATGCTTTAAAGGTTAAAATCTTCTAGATCTAGATCTCTTCACATCACACATTAGTCCTTAGCTTAAGCCCTTGGGGCATAATCAACTTACTTAAATCTATTTGCATGTTATAAGCTATCTTAAGATCTATCTTGTTTGCATGCTCTAGTCCAACACACACTAAATGTATAATGCTTTAATGGTTTAGTAAGTGGTTTTCTTTCCATGCTATCATATCTTTAAGGCCATTTGCCATCACACTAAAGTTAAGTATTGTTGGATAAGTTGATAATGTAGGCATACATCTATTTTTCAAGCTTCTCTTTCACACTTAATGCTTTCCTCTTTAATGCTTTAACAACATAAGATAAGTGGTATAAGCTTGGATCTTTTGTTCTCTTTGGCAAGTTGTCCTTGCCCTTGTGCTCTAGTCTTCTTTTCATAATAAGCTTCTTCATGTTAATGGTTTAATCATGGTGACAAACTAAATCGTTATTCAGCTTGGTCTTTCATGTTACACACGTGTTAAGTGCTTAAATTTTATGCTTAAACAACACACTTTTTAAGCTCATAAAAGTTTCGGTTTTGACATTAAATCACCATTTTAAGGCAATTAAAAGTCACCAAAACACTCTCGAATACACCTAAAAGTTTAACCAATTGATATATGTACTTAATAGACTTAATAGGGTACCTTGAACCACCATCTTCACCATCTAAAACGGGGATTGAGGAGAGCAACGGAAGGTGCTAGACCGGGGACGGTCTCACGGCGCGCGACATCCATTCAGTAAAAACTCAATTCTCAGGGCTGACCTGTGAAGCTAGGGTAGGCCTCGTTGCCTCACTTCTTGAGCATCTAGCAGTCATTTGACAATCGAGGGAGGAGGTTTTTGGTGAAACATCTAATAAGGGTAATTAAAATCTTTTCAAACCTTAAAAAACCCTTAACTCACTAAACAAGTAAACCTTGGTTTAATTTAATTCATCTTGTGGTTTAATACTTGCAACTTAATCATCTACAAGTAATACTTTGGCGTTAATCAACTAAGTATCTTAATCATTGTGGAATACTTGTTTTTCAAATTCTAAATCTTCTAAGTATCCTTGTGAATGTTGATGATAAACTTAATGTGTTGATGATGCTAATGCCTTCATCTTCTTTAATTCCTGCACAATCTAGACAAAACGTGGTTAGCTTGTTGTGTTGTATCATTGTATTTCTAGCATTCTTTATTTGTAAGTACTTGTATCTAATCTTTGTGAAGTAACTATTCTTTGTAATCTTTGTAAGTTTACTGTAACAAAACACCCTTTAACTTAGTTGACCCCTTGCCCAACCTTTAGGCACTAGTCTTAGTTGACTTAGGGAAACGGCTACTTGACATAACCTTGCATCTTGCATTGATGCTTTTGCATCATAGGTTAGACTCCCCCAAACCTTAACTAATTAAAATCAACTCCTAGAACTTGAACTCTAAATCTTATCTAGAAAATAGGGTCTACCCCCCTTGGCTTCCCTAGGAGTAAGCCTAGACGGAAAAGGTTCAAGCCAAAGTGACAGTGTGGGCTTTGAACCTAGGCATTGTGCCTCCAAGGACACACTAAGTGAGCAGGACTTCGCTCACGTTTGCAAGTGTGTATAAGGACAGCAGCAGATACAACAGAGGCAATAAGACGATCCACAGTGTATGTATCAAATACAAGATACCAAAAAGGCGTGATCAGTTAACTGCACTTTTGAGGATCCAACAATACTTCCATCATTCCAATTATCAAATCCTCTTACTATTCAGCATATCAACCTTAGTCCTCCATGAGGACCACAAAGTTAATTTACAAACACAAAAGACTTAAAAGAAGGATTCCTAAACTAGGAATTTATCCACTGTCATTGAGAATCTATCTACAATCCATAAGCAAATGTTACTTAAAATGCATATGCTGCATTAAAAGATAGCCGAGAAACTGTTCCAACAAGTTCCATTGCTGTTAATATATTGCATGCCACAAAATGATATTTGAAAATAGCCTTGACAATTTCAGAATAAGTTAAGTAGAACAAAATGGAAACTAAATTACTTAAACTCCTCTTGAACATAAGTATTTTTTAACATCAAAGTTGATATCATTCCAATTATCCAATCATCTTACTATTCTGCATATCAACCTTAGTCCTCCATGAGGACCACAAAGTTAATTTACAAACACAAAAGACTTACAAGAAGAATTCCTAAACTAGGAATTTATCCACTGTCATTGAGAATCTATCTACAATCCATAAGCAATGTTACTTAAAATGCATATGCTGCATTAAAAGATAGTCAAGAAATTGTTCCAACAAGTTCCATTGCTGTTAATATATATCATGCCACAAAATGATATTTGAAAATAGCCTTGACAATTTCAGAATCAGTTAAGTAGAACAAAATGGAAACTAAATTACTTAAACTCCTCTTGAACATAAGTATTATTTTAACATCAAAGTTGATATCCTTGGAGTTAAGTTGCAGCAATGTTCCAAAAATAGAATGTGACAAAAATCAATAACACAATCACACTATTCCCGAAGGAAAACACTTCAGTCATCCTACTTGAACATTCCTTACATCTGAGAGAACTTTTGAATTGCCCTTCCCGGACCACCAAGAAACAAAGTCACAACATTCTACACAGAAGAGCTATACTCATTTGCAATTACATGATTAACCTGATGAATCATAGAGCGAGAAGAAGTTTACCATAAGCTAGTTGAGCACTCTCCCAACAAGGCAAGTATCTCAGAACATGAATATAAACTTGAAAATAGAGAGCATTACCACATGCATGCCAAATGTGCATATAAAGAAACACTCAAAACTAGCATTCAAATTAAATTGGGCGTGTTCCAGTAGATATGCTAACCTTAAATGCACCAAGACCAGTCCTTCTGTCACACCCAAAGTGTGCCCACTGGCGACAAATACCACAGTTGACCCAGTCACCCTCCGCACCACTGTCCAGAACAACAATGTAATCTCCATAAGTCAGATGCAGGAAAAGAAAAATGTGCTTCTGTAAAAGAAGCAGCCGAAAATCTGTACATATGAGCCTTGAATAACCTGCTGCTATTGGAAGAGAAAGCCTTACCTAAAGCAAAGCACGCAGCATTCACCGCCAACATCTTCATGAGCTAGTTCATACTCCAAAAGGTAGGTCTCATAATGCCTCTTGAGTGTGTTTCCAACTCCCTGAAGAGATAATAGACAGAGTCAGGATGCCATTTCTGAATATATGACTTCAGAACATAGCCACTGCAAACTTGATTGATGATAAAAGCATCATAGATTCAATCTGAGATTTACTGTTATTCGATTTGCCATAGTATGATTCCGCATCTTCGGAAAAATTTGTCCCTTCCAATTGATACCGTTTCCAACATAGAAACCTCCCCTGGTAACCACCTAGATCAACAAAATAACAATATCCTTATCCAATGAGCTTGTTTTACCCAAAAGTGCCTGGTATCTATGCATTCCTGCTGATTGTTCTGAAAAGCCTAAGATAAAAATTTAAGAAAAAACTGCATACCTCACGATACAGGTTATAAAGGTCTAGTCTCTTCCCATTCAAAACAACATTCGGGAATGAATCTATTCCTGTTTGTGGAATAAGCCGCCCATGCCCTCTAGAGACCAAGAACTGCATAAGATCCTCTAAAAACTCTTCCTGCAGGAAGGTTGGAGATGAATTTTAATTGACAATATGCATAGCAAACAATATTTGATTTCACACCCTAGACATAAATAGCAGTCCACAACTATGAGATGCAATATTAAACAATACAGTATCACTATACACTTGAAAAAAGACAACTTTTAAAGAAATGTTTTGGGACTGCATTTTCTAAGGTCAAGACAGTGATCCATTATTATCAGCCAGTAAGGTGAGTGGTACTACTCCCTAGCTTTAACATATTTGAGGAATCAGAATTTCTCAATCCTTAGTTTCTATTGCTGCAACAGATCATTACAAGGCCTAAGTAGGCTACTCCCAATGTAAACCCCCTTAAAGTCATCCATAGACAGCAGCATTCAGTAACTAGGAAATCATGGATGGTAATTTTTCTGTTATTAACTTTGCCATACAAATCAATCCAGTGTAAAATATTACTACAACTTGTGAAGGTGTGGAGCATTTCCTGAAATTGTATAGAAAGGCCATAATGTTCTATCATTATCAAACTATTAAATGTCAGGTACGTTGCCTCCCAAACAAAGTGGCACTTCTCAATCAGACACACTCCATGAATGGACAATCAAGGACATTACTTCAAAATATTTCTGGATTTGGCTAAAGATAAATCAATATTTGGTTAGTTGCAACACACAGAGTACAAAGAAATCAACTGTCCTCAAAATGCAACTGTGCTCAAATTAACCAATTCATCAGATTCATATACTCAGTGGCACAACATCTAAGAATGATGCTGGAAAGAAAATATGGGTTGCCCAGCCAGTGATTCACATTACTACCTATAATGTCACTGAGACTTGCAAAATATGCACATTGCATATCAAATGAAAGAGGACAGAGTAACCCCAGTTGAGGATACATTAGCATCTTTTTCCACTTCGGTTGGGATTGGTGAATCATCAGTGCCCTCTTACATACACTTGTGATTCAAGTCCTCTTATATGGCTGCGAGGTTTGGGGTCTGAGTATCTCCAAAAACAGGTGGAAACAGGTGGAGAGAGTACAGAAACACATATTGTTGTCCTTCCTACACTTGAAAATGACCACCCCTTATGGGTTCATGCTGGTGGAACCCAGTTTATACCCAACTGAGTTGGAGACAGTAAAAAGGATGATTTTATCCTGCCGAAGGATGACAGAAATGGGCATTAAATGGATCCCCAGCAAAATTAGAAGGAAGTGTTGCAACGGAGGAAGAGCACTTGGGAAATCTAAAGCAAGAATAGGAATGTCCACACAACAAAAAAGAGCTGAAAAATAACTTGCAGGCTGGTTACAAAAGAGACAAATGGAAAGGGAAGACACAGAGAAAACAGCAATACGACATTGATCAGTTCAACTCCATGGGTGAGATCTGAATCCAAGACTACATGACTTTAAATGTGCGTTGGAAAGTGAAACACATGCTAGCTCAACTCAGGACAAGCTCCCACAGATTGAAATGTGAGACTTGGCCCCGAGGATTAGCTCAATAGGTTGAACCATCCACCCAAGGCATGTTGCCAACATGGAGGCCATATGTCACACGGTCTTATCTGGCTAGCTGTGTCCCTCACATTACCAGCAGCTATTGTATCTAGTGATTGAGCAGCCCTCCATCCATATATTCCAAGTAAGACCGGGATCCCATGAGGTTTTCCTTGGAAATGTATAAGCCCAATGGATTAGCTCAATCTGTTTGAACGGATTATCTCAAAGCGGAGTTCACTATGAGGTCTCCAGTTCTAGTATGGCTGGGGTTTGAGTCCAGTTGAGTCTCACTGGGTTACCAGCCGCTATAGTGGCTGGCAGTTGAGCGCCCTCCCTCCAGCTATTCCAGGGAAGAGGGAGGATACCACTAGGTTTTCCTTGGAAAAAATGGTTAAGATGCGAGACATGGAGGTGGAAGGAGCCCAAGGAAGAATGGGAAGAAAGCATTTGCCAAGTTTGCCATTCAAGGGACACAGAGACCAAGCAGCACTTTCTACTTTGGTGTGCAGCACAAAATCACATAAGACAATACTTGGGACTGGAAACAATTAGAGGGACAATGGCATTCCAGGGGAGGCAGCTTGTGGACACTGCACAAAAAGCCTCAAAGACGATGCACCTAAGAGATAAGTTGTTGAGGACAGAGGCCAAAGGGACTGATACACCCTAGTAGGGGGGGTCAAATGAGTAACTCTACTCAACAACATACTTAGGGCAGCCCCTCACTTTTCCTTCAAGTTTTAATATTTATTTGTAACTTGGCAGCGCTTTTTGGTTTCACCTTTGACAAGGCATGGCCTTCTACAAATGCAACTCTCCATCCCAAAGACTACTTTGGTCTTGTGGACATTAAAAAAATCTATCTCATCTTAGCTTATATTATCTTAACTGTGGCCGAGAGAATATTCAAGGGACATATCTTTACTCATCTCTTCAAGACATATTAATAGACATCCAACCTCAATTATGTAGCCCATAAGCTAAGATACATAATTCTTTTAATGTCCATGAGTGACCAAAATGGTAAATAGGACTAGAAGTACAAGTCACAATAGCAGTCTTGAGTGCCAAGGAAACTCCTATGTGCCAAAAGAAAATAAATATAAATGAGAATGAACAAGAAGGGTTAAACCAAGAGAGAAAACCCTAAGATTTAAATTGAAATTTGAATTAAATTTTTATTAATGTCCACTAAAGACAGACAGGTCAAAGGGACTAGTGACTCCAACTAGCAATAATAGTCAAACCAAAATGGGGGTGCAAAATAGCCCCTAAAGTAAGATGAAATAAAATGAAAAATGAGTACAAGACTACCATGATATGAACAGACATAAGAAAAGGCATACCAATAGGTTATCGGTTATGCCAAAAAGGAAAAGCCTATAAGATGGAGTGTTGGTGAACACTGAATAGACTATAACCTAGACTAAGACATAGTTGCCACAAAGGGGATTAGGAAGCTAACACTGCTCAGTGTCTAAATCAATAGTGCAGATGTTAACACTAAGTGCCTATTGAATAATATCCTCTAGAGAGTGCCTGAACTGAAGGGGTCCTAGGGGTTGATCCTGGGTGGCAATACCCGAGTCCTGGTGATGCTCAAGGCAGAAGAGGAGGTAAGACCACTCCTAACATCCAAGGCCAAAGAACTCCCAATGGAGGGAAAGAAATTGGTAATACATCTCTAATTAGGTGTCCCGTGTAGATGACTCTCTCAAAGGTCTGATCCTCCTAGAAGCCCTCCATGCAACACAACAGTCCGGATAGTGCAGACCAGGAAACAATGTAAGACAGTCCAATTGATGTCTATTTGAGTAGCTGTGGGGTGCTCCATCCCCCCGGTGCACTAAATTGGAGGAAAGGAGGTAATATGAATAATTTGGGTCACTGTCGCAAATGAACTCTGCTGTAGAGGTCTGAGAGAAAAGGCCTTGCGGATGTATAATACCAAGTAGCATTGTTTAGAGAATCTAAAGAATGCCAAGATCGGTCCAAGTCCCTATAGAGACAATGAAATCTCCCTCTAATCTTGTAGTACACTAGACATCTAAAAACGAAGTGCATCTATGATCTAATAGAGAAAGACACTACACTGTGCTCGAAGTAGAAGTAGAGATGTAGAAGTGAGGGATAGAACATCCCTGCCATCATCAATAACTGTGAATGGACCAATGCAAAGTCTGATAATGTCCTTTGAGGAATGCCACAAAGGGAACCAAGTTGAGTAATCCTAGGAGATTGGGAATGATCAACTGAAACTCTCCTAACATCCAAGGCCAAAGAGAAGTACCCGGTAATGGGGTCCAGGCCAACAGAATTTTTCAGTGGGTATCCTTAGATATAACGTCAAAAATATAGTAATGTTTCATGAGGATGGGCAGATCTCTTAGCTACTCACAATTTATAGCACATATATTTTTCTGCTTACCAAATGGTGTATAGCTTGTACTGCATCTTGCCACATGTATTTTCTTACGCACCTAATTGTACCAAATATAATCTTCCATAGGGTTGACCATTTTTATCACCCAAAGGGTGTCAACATAATTTCTTTCATTTATTTTCTTTCTTTAAGAAATAGGTTAGCCACCAAAGAACATCACAACAACCTGCACGCTTGCAATTTGTTGTTATTTGTACTGCTAGAACGTGAAACCAATCTTAGAATCGAGATTGTCCTCATTGCCTGCACCTCTTCATAGAACTAAATCATCAATGTCACTGCATTGATGGTGGTATGTGGTTTATATATTTATATAGTTAGCATTCTTGTATGTAACCTCGAATTACCAAGCCACAAGGATTTGCTCAATCAGTTGAACCATTCACCCAAGGCATGTTGCCAATGGGGAGGCCTTAGGTTACAGGTTCAAATAAGATTGAGTCCCTCAATTTACCAGCCGCTATTGTGGCTAGCAATTGAACCACCCTCCATCTAGATATTTCGGGGAAGAGGGGGGATCCCGCAAAGTTTTTCTTTAAAAAAAAGGGTAACCTTGGATTATCATATTAGTATTTCCTAACTGACGACCACGTCCAAGATAGGTTGACTACTTAATTGTCTAACAAAAATTGGGGCTACATACCTCTTATCTGTCAACTGTGAAACCACAATACCTATCATGGGGAAAAAGAGGAAAATGACAGAGACAAAGAAAGAGTAAAAGTAAGTTTCTGCAAGGGGAAAGGTGTAAATTTGACAAATAATAAATCTAGGAAGAAATCAAGGAAAAATCCACAAAACTATTCAATTTGAAGAAAAGGCCCGCCATGAATGATTTGAAACAGTTGTAGGGATTATTTGAAACAGTTGTCATGGAAAAACATTCAAATAAAATTTAGTATGGGATAGCATTTTGCCTTTTTGCCTTTTATTCCATCAAAATTCTTAAGCTTTCCTGTCTCGTCAATGCTTTTACCATGGCACAGATATTTTTAAAAAGCACAAATCATATTTTTAACCAGGGGGGATAATGGAAAAGAATACCTTTGTGCAAACATGCCAATTATTGCTAATATGTTGTAAACACCATCTTTAATTAGTTATGTTACATTTTAATTATGTAACTTTAAAAAATAACAATAACAAAATAAAATAAAAATCATCAACTTTATGCTTTGGTCAATGCTTTGATCACAGTCCACCTATTTGAAAAAACACAGTTCCGGTTAATCAATAAGGGTTAATAATGGTAGGAAATTCCTTCTGTTTGCCTACCATTTATCGCTACTACATTGCATCTTTCACAACTATTTGAAACAATCCTCTGCACAAAAAACTAAAATAACAATGACAAATATTCACTGGCAGAAATCGAAAATGCAGCTCTATCTATCAAGTCTGTACCTCTGAACACTCATCCAAGCTCTGTCTATAACATCCATGTTTCTTAGTAGCTGATAATCCTACAGAAAGAGCATGTTGCGGTGGAACAACGCCTGCTGATGGATAGTTACCATCATTACCCGCAGCCAAGGCAGGAGATGATGGCCCATTAAAATGATGACCTTTTACAGCTCCCCCATTTGACATCAAAGTTTTCCTAGATAAGCTCACCGGCGGCCCTCCAACAATGGTGCCAAAAGGTACAAACTTATCTTTACTGGAATGTGGTACAGGCTTCATTGTTGCTAACAACTGCTGTCTATGCTTGTAGGAGCTCCCATATTTTGTCATTGACTTCTTTTCTTGATATGGCCTACTTCTGCCTGGATCATTCAAAGTCCCTGGAATCATTCGCTTCCCGGACCTAACATCCAAGTGACCATTCCTGTTTTCCATGTTGGAATTGTCCAGTAGGGACCTTTTCCTGCTTCCAACAGGTGTGGCAAACCAGGTTGGCAACGATGAACTAGCAATTAGTTCAGAACTACATTTAAAGTCAATATCACTATGCTGTCTCTGCTTCGAGGATGTGACCGAATGAGTGTCACTTGTCTGGAAAGCAGCAACAGGTACCCCATCAACACCAGCTATTCCCAAGGAAACCAAATTCCAGTAAGATAACTGGAGTGCAAGCTGACGCAAAATCTGAAACATAAGCAGTAAACATAGCATATCAGCCATCAGAACTGGCTTGAACACCAAACTGTAGAACAGAAAATTTCTGTAAAGAAGTTACCTGCCCTGCCCAAGTGGGAATTTTAATGCAAGCCTCCACTGTGGAAATGCCTGAAGCAATACATGCAGTCCGCCGCATACCCAGACGCAAAGCTGATTCATTGTCTCGTGAAGTAACAAGTTGCACAAACTGATTTCTATTTACTAACTCCTTTCTGATGCAATGCTCCAAAAGCTGTTCCATGGAAAACAAAGTAAATGTCATTACATAGTGTCTAGCAAAATCAAATAAGAAATAAAACCTGAAGACCAACTATAGGCATGAACATTCTAGTGTTTTACCAATTGAACCTTCTAGAGTTACTAGCAAACCATAAATATATATCAACCTCAATAATACCACCTGACAAATGTATGCAGTTATGAAATAACAGTGAACAAGAAAGAAAAGCCATGAGAAAATCTAAAACTCAAAGTGAATTCACAGAAATTAAGACCTCGCAACAAAGTGAATTCACAGAAATTAAGACCTAGCAACAATCATGATGGAAACATAAAAAGCAAAACAAGAGAAATGACTATGGATATAATATGTTGTAACTTGTTCCCAACAGGCCCATCAAACATCTCATATACTCCATCAATAACTTAAAAAAGTCTTTAGTCCATTAATAAAATCCTGGACAATCTCCTAGGTCCATTACTAAAGTTCTTGTAAAGGAAAATTGTCATATAAGGCCAAATATGTTGTAAAAAAGGCCTTAATAGTCAATAGAATACCCAAACAAGTCAATATAGAGATCAATATACCTAATTAAGGCATAAATACATCTCCATTAGGTAGGTAAGTTTAGCCTATAACTATAGAGCATCCAAGTAATTGTAGCTTAAACGTTAAACACCCAAAAATACTCTGAAAATGACAATAGTTAAAGCTTGACAACTCAGTGCCCTATCCGTCCACCCTGGGTGATGGATCCGTGGATCCCCAGATCTGGTACAGTTCCAGATCCAGATCTGCCCCAGATCCGCTCCAAACTTCAAGAGGGTTTAAAAATTGCAAAAATTGACCGAAATAATGACCCAACCATTTCTCATTCGCTTCTGGAGCCCTTGGATTTCGAGTTTGCCTTCAACAATGACCACAATCATGAACTAAATCCGGAATCCAAGGCAATGGGAACAATTCGATGGACGGGAACTTATTGCTTTGCCAGGGTTCGCTGGAAAGGATGGATGGGCTCCCCGACATGCTTGGATGCTATAGAGCTATGTAAAATATTAAACTCAGGCAATTTCAGCTGTGTATTGTTATAAATGCGCCATGATTTCTGTTGGATATAGTTATATTTGGGCCACGATATAGTAATATTAACAATACTCGCTTGATTAAAAAGAGGAAATCGAAGATTTTTTTATGGATCAGTGAGCCGTTTAATTGAAGTGTATTTAAAACCTGTGTCGGACTCTGGCTTTCCCATAAAAATGGTGGAAGGTGGAACGGAACGTGGGGTCTCAACTCTTTATAAGCACGGCTCCTATCAACGGGCCTTTCATTACTTTTCTCATAAAGTAATCGTAGTAATCAGCTCGCAATTATGCTCGCCAAATTTAGTTTTGACTCAAAGTTTGCCTCCAGTAATACCATTTTCCAAGCTATATAGGCAGCCACTGGTCTTGTTGAAGCGAGTGAAGCTCAAAGCCTCAATGTTGAAGCAAAACACATATTTACTAGAGAGTCATATCAATTATTAATATTACGTTATATTTTTAGAAGCATAACACACATTTACATATTTATTAGAGAGTTATATCCATTATTGATATTAAGTTATATTTTTATTAACAGTAGTAGTATAGATGTTAGGTGTATTTAGTTTTAAAGGTTAAAAATATATAGTGCTAATAAGATAAGGTGTAATTTAGTCATATCCCTCAAAGTTAAAGGTCGCTCTTGATTAATGAATATTTTAGAAAATCATATGAAAGGAGTAATATGAATGTTAAAGAGATGCTATGTCAAATTTTTAATGAAAGATTTTAATAAACATTTTAAAAGATCTTTTTATAATCTAAAAGTATGTAAATTATATAATTAAAAAGTTTTATATCTAATTTTTTATATAAATTCTACTTTAAAAAATTATAAAAATATTTTATATTATTTGTACCTGTCGTTTCCCCGCTGTATCCGGATCCTAGTTTTTCAAAAATCTAACGGATCTGTATCTGTATCCATATCCGAATCCTGGTAACTTAGGTTTAGATCTAATTAGATGGAAAGAAGGCATTTTCTCAGTTTTTATGATTGGACATTGTGTGGGTTCTCATAGGGTTATAAGTAGTAGATTCTCCTATCTTCTAGGCCTTCAATCAACTTTCACCTATGTTATCGTCAATACCTCCCTTCAAGAGTGTTCTTCATTGTCTAGGATAACAGATGCATCCTAATCATTCTGGGTATGCATTTATGTACCACGACCAGTACGATCTCCTATCATTTCTCCCAAAAACAGAGACGCAATTTCTTGGGCATTTCTCTGCCCAGCGCATGCATAATTTGGAAAAAAATAGCCATGGTTTATTTAAAAGAACAAAAGAAGAACACCTAAACATTATGACTTGATTGTCTTTTTTATTTATAACAAAAATACAATGTTCCACCAAGACTCTGGGACGGGGGGACGCGGGTGTGGGGAGACGCACAAGGGGGACGTGTGGAAGTACCCCCAAATTTTAGGGATTTTTGGGAAATGGGGGACGGGGGGACGTCACATATATAATATAAAATAATATAAAAAATATAATTTTAAAAATAAAAATAATAATGATAATATGATAAATCTCAACAATAACATAAATTAATTTTATATATATTTGTTTTTTAAATTTAATTTTTTCTTTTTTAAGTCTTACTGGGCAAAACAAATTGGGGGGGGGACTTCCAGGAGTCCCCCTTGGGGGGGGGGACGTCCAGAAGTCCACCTTTTCAAGGGGGGACGTCCAAGAGTCCCCCTTTTGGGGAGTCTCGTCCCCCACCTTGGGGAGTCGCGTCCCCCCAAGTCCCCCTACGTCTCCCCAAAAAGGGGACGTGGGGAAACGTCCCCCCTGGAGTCCCCCCGTCCCGGGGACGTGGGGGACGCATCCCCCACGACCCCCACCCTGGGGGACGCGTCCCCGTGGAACACTGCAAAAATACATTAGATATGGTGGATTACCTTGGAATTTTAAATAAGTTTGGATTTGAAGATTTTACAGGTCCTATCAAGCATGCCCACTGGGTCTGTCTTTGACCATAGTTAGGCTCTAAGTTTCAACTGTTATGTAAGGTATTTGTTGTTGTTTTAGGACAGCCAACAGTCCAAGAACTTCTTGTTGATTTGTTACGGTTTCACTTCTAATTTTAGGTGCTCTAGCATGTAATTTTAGTAACCAGAAGTTAGCACATGCATACTAAAATAAGTACAACACACCTAAAGATCTTTACAGCTGAAAATGAACAGATTTAAGAAACTAACACATGCATTTTTGTACACAGGTATTTTTGGTCAACATGACCCTGGATAAAACCCCCCCGGGGAAAACCAGCTTGGGATATATGTCTAT
The DNA here is from genome assembly GCA_009831015.1 of Picea engelmannii. Taxonomy (NCBI): domain Eukaryota; kingdom Viridiplantae; phylum Streptophyta; class Pinopsida; order Pinales; family Pinaceae; genus Picea; species Picea engelmannii. The sequence continues at coordinate 230,324 of ML787309.1, forward strand.
ATAATGATGATCAAAGCAAGAGATACAACAAGTAATGAAATACAATGGAACTTGTATACATAGCAAGCTCCTCGCGAGTCTTGCCACAAGAACCAGAAAGAGAAGTGCCCAAAGCGTGGTGCGCCCTCTTCCTTTGTTGCCCTCTGCAATGAACTGAAGTGCCCTAGCTCATCTGTAGCCCAATGAAGAAATCCCTCCACAGGAATGTCCTCTCATGTGTTGTCTCTCCACTGAAACTATCAAAGCTCGAATCCTCCAAGCAGATCTGCTACCAGGTAGTTGTCAGTCCTCTCAACATGTGCGCCCCCCTCCTAGCAGAAATGATCACCAGAAATAAACGGAGCCATAAACTGAATGTCTCTCTCCACAGAAACAAACGCCCAAGATCTCCTCTCCCTATGCATCAGACCTCATCTTGATCTGACAAGTCCTCCTCTCCTGATGAGCAAATGATGGATAATAAATGCGCCCTCCTCCTCAAGATGCGCCCCTCCTCCATATGCATGCTCCCTCTCAGAAGTGAAGGCTAAGACTCCATGGAAATACTCTCCATGCAAGCTCCAAGCAACCAAGAGCTTCTCCTCAAGCTCTCAAGGGTTTTACTCAAACCCTCATGAAATGCGCCCTCCTTCTCCTCAAGATTTGTGCCCCTCTTCTCTTCTCCAAAACTCTCAAGTGAAGAATGAGTCTCAAAAATATCTTTACCCTCTCTTTAGCCTCCTCATGCTAACCATAAAAGATCAATGGCCTAGATTAGATCTAGCCAAGTCTAATCAATGGGTGAGATAAACTCCAATAATCTCACTAAGGATACCCACTTTCCTTAGTTGTTTTATGTCTATTAATTCACCCACATTGTGAATTAATTGTCACTTTATGATTTAAGTGTCATATTTCACTTTTGACTTAAAACTCCTAAGTCAAAGTGAAATTAGAATCATAAAGTAAAGTACAAGGGTAATAGTCTTCCCCCTTTGTGCTTAGAGACTCATAAGCACATGGGGACCACTTTCCAAGGTACCCAAATCTCAACAAGATTCACTGAATTATCTCTTATGTGCATAATATTCATAGTACCTGGGGGAGTGGTGATATTTCTTATTCTGAAAACCTCTGGCCCCACTTTCTCATTCCATTGCCATTTCCCATATCTCTTTTTTGGTAATATAGGTGTGCACATAACCCCATATCTACCTTATTACGTTATAATAGTGCTATATGAAGAATCTTGTTAACATCTCAGTTATTTCTTGTGTGTGTTCAATTCAAGAATATGGTAAAGGTCTCCAAGCAAAAATAGCAAGGAGGTAAGATGGATCAATGTAAGACATTTGAGAAGTAGCTCATATATACATGGACTTGCCCTCAAGTCAAAGTACCTCCTATGCAAGCAAACAAACAGAAATTCATAACTGAAAAATCCAAGCACCCCATTACATTTTCAAGTTAATCTCAAAAAAAATATTTGACAATAATATTAGGCATAGCTGCGATCTTCATCGGATCTGTTGTTTACAATTATGCATAAACATCGACATCAATATGTTTATTTCAATTCAGTCACTACAGTTTATCTCTATGCATGTGGTTTCGTGAACATCTACAACTGTAAAGTTGACAAAAGAAGATGACCATATTTTATGACTCCTACACCAGATTTATTGCTTCTCCAGATCCAAGAATCCCACAAAGAATTAAATACCTTCATAAGAATAAGAAAAAAAATGACACGTGATGGTTTGAACCACAGACCTCATCTTTCAAACATATTTCTGCACTACCAGAAACAACAAAAGATATCCGGGCAAAACTGGAAGAACAAACATCACACCGCATCGTCACCATACCCCGCACCAGTGCTGATGCTGCTGCAGGTGGTAAGGGTGCACTGTCAACAAGTCAAGACAAAAAAAAAGTCAATCTCCTCGTTTAATGGAACAGCCACAGAAACTTCATAAATGACTTTATTTAAAAACAACAAGAGTATGAAGAGTAATTTGGGAAATTTTAAAGAAATATCTTCATCAACCATAAAGAACATTTAAATACAACCAAAAAAGGCCTAACACCTGTTGAAAAATACTTCTACTCATGGATCCATAAGTTGCATTTATTATTTCCAAATCAGTAAAGAAAACTCAAGATGCCATATATTTTTCTATTGTTGTTAGCCAAGAGAATCAGTAATATCTTCCTGCATCGCTGTTAGCCTAGATTTGTGACTTTTTTAGGAGATGCGCTAGGCACTCTTCATGTTGCTATTGGTACTGACCATACTCTTGGTCCTACTGACTTTTCTTTGGTCATGAGAAGACGTTAATATAGATTCATTTCAGTTTAGAGAGAAATATTCAATTGAGAGCAAGACTATTCAACACTCCATCTTTCAATATAATTAACGTGGAAAAGCTTAAAACATAAAGAATAAAAGATTGAGGAAAACTGATGAACAAGCAACTCAGGCAGAAAGGTCTTATATAATCATAAACTTTCTGTTTACCAAATATACAGCATTGTTAACAAAAAGCATTGTTACCCAACTCTTCCTCTCTTTGTTATTAATACATGCTCTGCCCCAAGATATAATTCCCTTGCTGTTTTAAGGGTACAGCAATAGACTCTTCAAATGAGATCCATATATCAAACTTCTCTGAACTGATTACACATTTTGCTTTTATATAAAATATTACACTGCAATCAACAGCAAGAAGATACTCCGAAAGAGATACATAATCTGATATACAATGTGCATGGGATCATTGATGACATCGACCTAAATCTGGCATGTGATGGATCACAATTTGTATACATAAAGACATACACATTTAGATGGATAGATAGACAGATAGTTCTAGAAGAAAGAATGAATGGATGTATATGTAATAGATATGGATAACAGTATCTCTTTAGTAACCTTGAGAACTGATGGGTGGGTATTACTCTGCATGGATGCAGTCTGCACGTATGTTTTCATTACAAGGATGTTGAGCATATACTTCATTATCTTCTTATTGCATGTCTAATGACTAACTTGAATATTAGATCAAGTTTGTTTCATAGGTGATTATTAGATATTTACAAAATTGTCACTAATTCTCTGATGGGGTTAAATTTTTGGCATCTATTAACATGAGAGAGTGTTTTTGTTTCTGTAAAATAGCAATCAAGACCATCTGGAGACATTTAGGAGTGTTTCTTTAAGGAATATTTTATGTATCCTATCAAAAGAGAACAAAATTGTAGCCAAAGTGGCAACGCAAAATTTGAATATGAAGGGTGAGTAGATTAGTGTTGGTTGGTTTGAGTACAATAAAGAAAATGGAAAATTAAAATGGTACACTTTATACATTAATGGGGAATAAGTTTTTGACCCTAGATACATTTGAAAGATGAGCCTGGGGTCCTCAATGCAAAATAGTTATATTACATCAACAAGTGATGATATTTTGAAGAATTTTGAGGTTCTTAAGAGCTGCCCAACAGGTCTGACCTTGACCTGTTCAGGCACAGCCTTCAAGGTAACTTTTAAGACTGTTTTCTTGCTGTTTTTAGGACAGCAAACAGGTCTGTTTTTCTCCCTTTGAATCTGCCCTTAACTGAATGGTTTAATGCCCTTTTAAGGCTGTTGTTTCCATGTGTTTATCTAGGAATTTATGCCGTCCATGATTAGCACATACAAATACCTTAAAACAGAAAACTCACCTCTAGGATCTTTAACACCTACAGCTGATAAGTAAATAAGCAAACCATGACAAATGAACACAAGTGTTTTTGGTCAACAATACCCTGGAAAAACCCCCATGGGGAAAACCAGTCAGAGAGTAGATGTATTATGGAGATCTCAAAGCAAATGCTACAAGTAAATGAACAAAGGAAACTGATACAATAGTAAGCTTCTCCCAAGCTTGCTTTGGAGTTCCTTGAAACTTGTACCTACTAGATGACTTGCGCCCCCTCTTGGAAATTGTGCCTGCTAGATAGTACTTGCGCCCCTTCCTTGGCTCTTGAGATGAAGTCTACACCCCTCTCTTTGTCTAGGATAGCACCCTTCATAAGTGTGCCTCCACCAAAACATGAGTGCACCCCATCTCATGTGCGCCCCTCCTCAAGGTAAGATGTGCCCCATCTCATGTGTGCCCCTCCTCAAGGTAAGATGTGCCCTCTCACAAATGCGCCCCTCCTCAAGGCTTCGTGCGCCCTCCTCTACTAGTGCGCCCTCTCACAACCAAAAACACCCTCACTCAAGCTTCCCTGCTCAAGCTTCCATGATGTGCCCTCATCCTTGCTTCTCCTCAACAATGATGCGCCCCTCTCTTTGGTGCGCCCCCTTCTCCTCTCCTCTTTCACTCTAAACTCCAAGTGAATGAATGTGCCTCTCTTTTGCCCTTTTGCCTCCTTTAGCCTCATCCTTATGCTAACCTAGAAAACCAATGGCCAAGATTAAATCATAGGCCAAACCTCCAATCAATGGTTGAGATTAAATCTCAAACATGACTTAAGTCTCCTCAGTCACTTTTCCTTCATTAATGACAATATAAAATCAAAGTGACTTTATAACTTAAAGTACTTTGTCATTAAGGATGTTATAAAGTCAAAGTGACTTTATAACATAAAGTAAAGTGGTGAGGGTCAAATATTTCCCCCTTTGTGTTTAGAGACTCACAAACACAAGGTGACCACTTTCTGAGGTACCCAAATCTCAACACTCCCTCTCTTACTGAGGAAAGTATTACTCGCCACTCCCAAATTGTCCCTGAAGTAGACATCCTTGCACCTTGGCAAGGACTCGATGAGTATGTCTGCAACCTGCTCATCAAACGTGGGCTTGGAATCTGATCTGCTCGTCACCATAACCAAGAGGGACCCAAACCTCTCTGCAACTCTGCTCTCTCTCAGCAACCTCTGAGGCTCTCCAACATACTCCTTGGCTTCCTTCAAGGTCTCCTAAAACCATCTCAATTTCATTTTCCTTGAGGTAACCTCTCGTGGAGTAGTCTCCTCATGCCCCTGAGTCTCATGCACAGATCTCTGCAAAGTAGTCAGTGACCCTAAAGCACCTGCACCAATTGTCTGTATACTCGGCAACTATGAACCCGAAGTTGTCTCAAGTGGACCAATCACCCCTGAACTAGGTGTACTTGACACCTAAAGTTGTGTCCCCTACGATGCATCACTCTGCATCTGTGGGACCTCCTCAACTCTATCTCTCAACTCAGGAGATCTCCCTAAGGCTCTATCCTCCTTGAATCTGACATCTCTCCTCACCACCACTCTCTTCTGTGTTGAAAGGTAGATCCGGTAGGGCTTAGAGACCTCTGAGTATCCAACTAGAATACCTTTTTATGTTGTGGGATCTAGCTTTGTCCTCTTCTCTGAGGGGACATGAGAGAATGTCAAGCACCCAAATATGCGTAGGTGCTCAACATCAAGCCTACTCCCAGTGAAGGCCTCCTCGGAAGTCTTCCTCCCCAAAGCTCTATGGGGACTCCTGTTCTATAGATATACTACAGTACTACAAGGCTCTGCCCATAAGTAGAATGGCAGTTCTTGATCATGTAGCATCGATCTCATTGCACCAACTATGGCCTTGTTCTTACTCTCTACAACCCCATTCTGTTGCGGTTTGCAAGGAACGGTCAACTGCCTTCGGATACCCTATTGGGTACAAAAATATGCAAACTCCGTGGAGGTATACTCACCTCCATTGTCTAACCGCAAAACCTTGATCTTCTTTCCTATCTCGTTCTCCACAAGAGCTTTGAACTCTTGGAACCTCTTGAAGACCTCACTCTTGGTTTTCATGAAATAGATCCAAGTCTTCCTGGAGTGGTCATCAATGAAAGCAACATAATACTCCCGACCACCCAAGGAAACTCATGACATGGGCCCACACACATCTATGTGTATCAAGTCTAGTACGCCAACTAATCTACTGTCACTGCTGGGACATATGGTCTTTGTGTACTTCCCAAAAACACACCCTCTGCATACCTCCTAATGCTCAATGTTGAATTGTGGCAAACCAGTCACAATCTCTCTCAGTGATCTCAGAGCTCCATAATGCAAATGAGCCATCCTCCGATGCCATAGCTCACACAATTGGTTGTTGTTGTTGCTACTCGCCAAAGCAATCAATGGCTGAAAAAGCAATCTATACAGGTTCCCCTCTCGTGTCCCAGTCACTCTGCCAGAAGTGATACTGGACCCCTTAGGGTGAATGAGGACCTATGTCCCTCTGAAGGACACCTCAAACCCCCTATCCTGGATGGAGGAAACCAAAACAAGATTCTTCTTTAACCCAGGGACATGCAATACATCCATGAACACCAAGGGTGTCATCAACTCCCTCTGAAAGGAAACTATGCCACGCCCAGCCGCTCTAACTATGGTGTTGTCTCCGAGCACTATCTCCAACTTGATCTCTGGATCTCTAAGATCAGTGAAGTGCTCTCTCACACCTAACATGTGACTCGATGCTCCACAGTCAATGTACGAGACGCTGGATGGTGACTCAACTGTCGAACAACAAACTATCAAGGAACAATCCCTCTCAAACTCAAAGGCAAACTCATCCTCGTCTGTTGTCACTACAGTACCACCCTGCTTCTTCTTCTTCTTCCTGTTGGGACATTGTCCAGCATAGTGCCCCAACTAGTTACAAGCAAGGCAATTCACTTTGCGCATATCCTTTTGTTGCTCACCTCCTCTCTGTTGTTGCTGCTTTGCCCCACCCTTGGGCCCCTACTTGGTCTTCTTCTTTCCCTTTGCCAAAAGAACGAGATCTTCACCACCATCCTCACCATGTTGCTGACTAGTGGATCTGGAGCCAACTCTAAGCTCCTCCTGCACAAAGTCATCTTAGAGCCTCTCCCAACTAGGCATATGCTCTCTAGCCACGATGCCTCGTAGAAAACTCTCCCAAGGTTTGGAAAATCCATTTAAAGTTGTCCTCACCAAATCCAAGGGATCTACTATCTCGACAACCGCTGCCAACTCATCACGAATATGAGAAAATCTAGTGAGGAATAAGGTAACTGAATCTGTCATCGTCATCTTGGTGCCCCTTAACTTCTCCTGGAGCACCATCTTTCGGTTCTGGTTAGGACTCTGGTAAAGACCGCATAATCACTGCCACATATGAAATGCAAACTCTTTACCAGAAATGTGAGGAACGATGTGGTCCTTGACCGCATCAAGGATAGTCCTCTTGGCCCTGATGTTCCTCTTCTGGAACTCAACCATGAGTACTGCATCTGTAGGAGGAACCACAGGATACTTCACAATATCCCACAGCTCAAGTTCCTTCTAGATCAAGACTATCCTGGCCTTCCACGGAGACCAATTACTAGCCCCCGTTAGCCTATCCTCCACCCTCAAACCTGCCACCAACATGGCTGCCATCTGATGCTACTCTGACCAAACAAATCTGATGCTAACTGCTGCGAGGTGAAGACAAAAACTGCCTCCAACACACAAAACTCAAGTGTGAAAATGAAGCTTCCAAACAAGTGAAAAATCTGCCAACTGTTTGCAACTATATCAGCCAACTCATGTGCCCTTAGGCTCTGATACCATGAAGGATTTTGAGGTTCTTAAGAGCTGCCCAACAGGTCTGCCCTTGACCTGTTCAGGCACAGTTTTCAAGGTAACTTTTAAGACTGTTTTCTTGCTGTTTTTAGGACAGCAAACAGGTCTGTTTTTCTCCCTTTGAATCTGCCCTTAACTGAATGGTTTAATGCCCTTTTAAGGCTGTTGTTTGCATGTGTTTATTTAGGAATTTATGCTGTCCATGATTAGCACATACAAATACCTTAAAACAGAAAACTCACCTCTAGGATCTTTAACACCTACAACTGATAAGTAAATAAGCAAACCATGACAAATGAACACAAGTGTTTTTCGTCAACATAACCCGGAAAAAACCCCCATGGGGAAACCTGTAAGAGAGTAGATGTATTATGGAGATCTCAAAACAAATGCTACAACAAGTAAATGAACAAAGGAACCCGATACAATAGTAAGCTTCTCTCAAGCTTGCTTTGGAGTTCCTTGAAACTTGTGCCTGCTAGATGACTTGCGCCCCCTCCTGGAGACTGTGCCTGCTAGATAGTACTTGCACCCCTTAGCTTCCTTGGCTCTTGATATGAAGTCTGTGCCCCTCTCTGTCTTGGATAGCACCCTTCACAAGTGCACCTCCACCAAAACATGAGTATGCCCCATCTCATGTGCGCCCCTCCTCAAGGTAAGATGCGCCCTCTCACAAATGCACCCCTCCCACTGTTGAAAAAGTCGGCATCGGCAAAAAGTCGACAAGGGTCCGGAAAAAATCGTTTCGGCAAAAGTCGGAAAAAAATCGAAAAACCATGAAGATTCAACACCAGTTGGCAAATGAAATTGAACCCTTGCTCCACTTGGAAAACCTTGATGGCAATGATGATGGTTGTTTAGTTGCCTCCACAATGATTGAGGAAGACCACAAACCCTTCTCCTTCCTTCTCCATAAGCAAACAACTCAAATGAACAAATGAAAAAGGGAAAAATGGCTTTATCCCGCGGGTTGCCTGCGTCCCACGATTTTTAAGGTCGTCTCGCAATTTTTATGAAAAAGTCAGCGATTTTTTGAATAAGTCGCGACTTTTTCAAAATTGTAAAAAAACACGATTTTTCGGAGACTTTTTCAACATTGCCCCTCCTCAAGGCTTGGTGCGCCCTCCTCTACTAGTCCGCCCTCTCACAAGCAAAAACACCCTCACTCAAGCTTCCATGATGCGCCCTCATCCTTGCTTCTCCTCAACAATGGTGTGCCCCCTTCTCCAATCCTCCTTCACTCTAAACTCGAAGTGAATGAATGAGTCTCTCTTTTGCCCTTTTGCCTCCTTTAGCCTCATTCTTAGGCTAACCTAGAAAACCAATGGCCAAGACTAGATCTTCGGCCAAACCTCCAATCAATGGTTGAGATTAAATTTCAAACACGACTTAAGTCTCCTAAGTCACTTTTCCTTCATTAATGAAGGAAAAAATCAAAGTGGCTTTATAACTTAAAGTACTTTGTCATTAATGATGTTATAAAGTCAAAGTGACTTTATAACTTAAAGTAAAGTGGTGAGGGTCAAATATTTCCCCCTTTGTGTTTAGAGACTCGCAAACACAAGGAGACCACTTTCCAAAGTACCCAAATCTCAACATCTTTCACCCTTGAGTTGAAGTTAAAAGACACACGCCTTGCCCATTCCAAACGATTCAGAAATCCATTAACATTTACAATTTACTCGTAAACCACTGCGGTTAACTATGATTGTTTAGAGTTGACATTCAATTTCACTTAAAACAACGTATAAATCTAACAGCATGTTGTTTGCATTTCAATCTGTGGCATTACTTGAAATATAGAACTAGTTTCTAAAAGCAGCAAAAGGTTTCTAAAAGCAGCAAAAGATATTCTTAAGTTAATTCATGCAGACATTTGTGGGCCAATGAAGACACGATCAATCTCCGGTGCCGGGTATTTTTTGTTTCTTGTAGATGACTATTCCAGAAAGATATGGGTTTATCTCCCCAAACAAAACTATGATATGTTTCATGAATTCAAAAGTTTTGAAGTCATTGTTGAGACGTAATCAGGTAGAAGCAGCAGATTTCTTAGCACTGATAGTGGTGGTGATCGTTGCTACCATAGTTTCACTGTTTTTTGTAATCGGCTTATTCGCTACACAGAGACAGTACACCCCACCTTATATTCCACAGCAAACTGGGGTTGTAGAGACAAGGAATCACCCTATTATAGAGATGGAAAGAGGCATGTTAGACAACAAATATGTTCCTAACAAATATTGGGCAAATGCAGTCACACAGCCGTGTATATTCTCAATAGGTCTCCTACGAAGGTGGTCAAAACAATGAGAACCCTCAGACAAGTCATTTCAAGGTTTTTGGTTTAGTTGCTTATGCATGGGTTCCTGATGAGAAGTGCAGCAAGCTGGATTCAAATGCAAGAGAATAATGTTGACAAAGTATTGTGATTATCATAAGGCTTATAGATTGGTTGATATTGAAAATGACAAAGGTTGTTTTAGTAGAGATGTGAGGATTGATGAAAATACAAGTTCGTTTCAATTTAATTCAGAACATAAATCAGGTCTGAAAATTATTGAAGATTGTTGTGACGCCACTGAGAATCAGCTGTTATGAATGGGGCAGCTAAGTGAGGTAGGTCAAACCTTTAGGAGTGAAATCCAAGAAGATCAAGTCTACTGGTTTTGAATTGAGATGTCCGATGAGTTATTGTTGAAAGGGCCCTTATTGAGGCTTTAGACCACAATCAGAGGAGTGGTGGGGTGGTTCTGGCCATTTCATCTTTTTCACAGATTTTTGTTGTTGGGCATGGTACAGACCCATCCAACCAATGTGTATGGGTAACGATTTTATTGCAGGACAAGGTCGTGGGGTTTTGTTCAGCCTATGCTCCCGAGTCCCAACTCTAGAACTGACAGATGTTCTCTTTGAGAGTGGATTGCTCATCTCTTCCTGATATGGATTGGATCCTTGGTGGGGCTTCAACATGGTGGATTGGGCAAAAGACAAGGATGGTGCTGTTGGCAGTGTCATTGCTGGGTCAAAAAAGCAGGCATGGACCCAATGTAAGGCTGCTTTATGGGTGTCTGACACTAATTGGTAGAAGAAGACTATGGACTATGCGAGGTGGTTCACTTGGTGCAATTGTAGGCAGGGTAGGGACCAGCTTCAAGTGAGGTTGGATCAGTTCTATGGGCACCAAGGTGGGCTTTTTTCTCTAGGAAATATCGTCCTGTTGATGTGTTAATTGATACTACATATACCAATCATCTTCCAATTCAAACCACCGTTTCTCTAGGATAGCACAATGACTCTCCTCATTTCTTTCTGTTTAAGCTGAATGTCTTGCATCTTGAGTCTCCTGACTTTAGAGCGCTTGTCCATCGAATATGGAACCTTGCCCCTCAACCTCAAGGACCTAGAGGTTGGCATATCTTGTGGGATGATGTTTTATGCCGGATGGTCCAATTCATGAGTGGCTGTGGAAGATTGATTGCGAAGAAACAAAGGATGGAACTAAAGGAAGAACAGCTGCAGTTAGATGAGGTTCACATGTTCTTGGAGGAGGACCTACATAATTTTGTTCTTCAAGAAGAGGCTCCTCATTGCAAGTCGAATGTCCACGAGAAGAAGTGTATTGCCAGGAGGAATAGAGTTCATGCCCACCTACAATGGAGTGATGAAGAGTATATGGGATCTAAATTCTATTTTGACTACTTGAAGTGCAAAGCTTCCTCTCAATGGGTTCTTGGGTTTTGAAGGGATGATGGTTCACTAGAAGAGGACTCTTCAAAGATCAGGGATATGTCTGGGCTACATTTTCATAATATCTTCTCCCCATATCCGCTTTCTAACAAAGTAATTGAAGCTAGAAAATTTATTGTGATGCAATTCCCAAGAAGGTTATTGTCCCAGACAGCAATAGATTGTAGAGTGGACTCTCTAAGGATGAGCTATTTATTGCACTCGTTGCTATGAAGAATGGTGAGTCCCTCGGGATTGATGGTCTACCTTGTGTATTCTTCAAGGCAATGTGGGAAACCAAAGGTGAGGATCTTCGTTGTACGCCAATGAAGCTTTCTCTTCAAGCAGCTTGTCGGCCTCTTACAATCAAGGGATAAACAAATCAGTTCCAAAGAATACGACCAAAGATACAATTGGGGGGTGATGGCACATTACATTACACTCAAAGTATCTTACAAGATTCTAGCTAAGGCGCTTGCTCTGTGGATTCACTGAGTGGCCTCAAGAATTGTCATATAAGGAACAAACAAGATTTGTGCAAGGTTGATTTATTCTTGACATTGTGATCTATGCATGGGAGACCATGGAATGGGCCAAGGAAACGGCCAAGACCCTTTGTTCCTTAGAATTGATTTTGATAAGCCCTATGATAGAGTTGATTGGACCTCCATCACAACCATGCTACAGTGCCTTGGTTTTAGTTCCAAATGTGTTCCCCTGACGACACCCTTTTTTTCAATGCTTTAGCATTTATTTCCATGAATTGTATGCTCACGACTCACACCCTGCTTCACCATTCAATTAGGCAAGGTTGTCCACTTGCCCCATATCTGTATGTTCTAGCTCTTGTTGCTCTAGGATACTCACTAGAAGCAAACAAGATGCAAGGAAGAATCTACGACATGTCTCTTCCTAATGCATTAGAGATGGTTAACAACCACTTTGTTGATGATTCTCTTCCATCAATTTGAACAGATCAAGAGTCGATCAAGGGAACAAAGGATTGTTTGGACCTCTTTCCCAATGCTTTTAGAGCAGCCTAAGACACATGGTTTGAGTTCAAGTTTGGGTTCGACAACTATTAGGTTCAATTCGAATTCGAATTTTTCGATGAGATTTGTCTATATATGTGTGTGTGTCTGTGTGACATAAAATAGTAAGAAATCAACATCAATAAACATAAAAGATGTCATAATGGACATGGAAACTGCAAGGATAGATTACGAGTTTGAGTTGTGACACGAGGTTACAAGCTTGAGCTATGAACTCAGTCAATGACCATGAGGTTTGACGAACCTAGTCAATGACCATGAGGTTTGACGAACCTCACAATTTTTTTAGGTTCACCGAAAATTTCAAACCTCAAGCTTGAAGTTCAACGAACCCTATAACATAGATCGCAACATTCATCGAGCGAAAGACTGATTTTTGGCTTGTTAGGATTGATGATCCTCCAGCCTGAATTTCTTCATTATGGAAATTTATTAGGCCAAGAATCATTGCGCACTACCTTGGGATTACGCTTGGCATGGACTTTCAATTGTGGCTATGTGGGATTCATCCCTACAGAAGCTTCAAACAAAGCTCTTAATCTAACAATTCAAAGATCTTCGATTGGCAAGTACGTTGACATTTGTTTCGAGAATTTTGTAGTGTTGAAATTAATGCAGCTATGCAACTGCAAGAGCCATTTTCTGGAGGATGGAAAAGACCCTAACTATGGACTAGGGCCCCCAGTACACTCCTGGGGTTCTTGGTCTGGGACCAAGCAGTTAGAGCCATAGCAAAAGACCCTTGTGAGGGCCCCCAATAGATGACTGGGGTTCTTGGTCTGGGACCAAGCAGTAAAGACCGTAGGACCCCTGGATGTGTTCCAGGGAATCCTTGCCCTGAGCTTGGATTGATCCTTGGATGTGTTCCTTGGTGGTTGATATAAGTCCCTAGAAGTGTCTAGGGCCCCTGGATGTGTTCCAAGGAACCCTTGCTTAAATGCATGGGTTGATCCTTGGTCTTGTACCTTGGTGGATAAGACCCTAGATGTGTTCTAGGGCTCCCAGATGTGTTCTGGGGCAACCTGGTTCCTGACCAGGTTAATCTTGGTGTAATACCAAGATGTGTTGATGTGTGATCCTGTTCTTCTCTCCTGGGATGTATCTAGCAGTATCTATGAAGATGGCCCTGATCACATTGTTGATGTACCCCCTTATGCAGTGATGATAAAGTTTATAGGTCACTATGAGACTCGTGTGGACATGTTTTTCCATTACGTAACCCCCCCTCGACTTTGTCTTAAAAGGTAACCCCTTGTTGATTTATGTGAATAGGTTTTATTTTGTGTGGTGAGGATTTCATTTATGTGGTTAGGGTTTTATTTATGTGATTGGGGTTCTTAATTTATCTTGATTTTAATTGACAATTTAATTAATATTTATACTAATTAAATGTCATTATTTAATTTTATTTTTAATTGCCCTAACCCCTCTCCCTAAGTATAAATAAGACACTACCCCCCTAGCATTTCACACACACTTACTCTCTCATTCTCCATACTTGCTGCGGCTACCTCAGTGACTCCTCCCTATTGTTGATGCGGTTTTCCTTTTTGCTGATCAAGTTCAGATCTGCGTGTTTATGCTGGCTGGAAGAGTTTTCTCTTTGGAGTTTTTACTAAGGTTGCTGGACGTGTTGCTGTGAGGTGCCTCTAAGGGCTGCCGGACCTGTCCCTTGCACCTAAGCTACCTCTCTCTAGGATGCCGAGCCTACTCTGTGGGTGTCGTCTTCTTCTTCTGGGCCACAAAACTGTGAGGAGGTACCGTGGCCTCATTCTGGGCCCTCTCCTTGGCTATACTTGCTACCCTCAAGCTGCCATGTGGAGTGTTGAGTCCCCTGTAGGGGTTTCACAGTGTGATATCTAGTTCTCTATGGAGAGAGTTCGTTCTTAGAGTATGCCTACTTGCTGTCCCAGATCTGTGTGTTGATTTTATTGTGGATAATCACCTTGCTGTTCCAGATCTGAGTGTTGATTTGATTGTGAATAATCACCTTGCTGTTTTCAATCTGTGTGTTGATCTTCTTGTGGATAATCACCTTGTTGTTCCAGATCTGAATGGGGGTCTTCTTGTGGATGCTTCCTTGTTGTCCAGTCTTTGAGTGAGGGTTTGCTTTTATCTAAATGAAGGGTTTGCTATTTAGACCTGTGAAGGGTATGCCTCTTACTGTTCTTATCTGTGTAAGGGCATTCTTATGGTTGATCTACTTGCTGTCCTGATCTACATGCATTCTTATGGTTGATCTACTTGGTTGATCTAATGGCATTCTTATGTCTCTTACTGTTCTTATGGATTCTCTTGTGATTGATTTCCCTGCTGTACTATCACTGCTTATTTGGAGGGTTTCCTATTGGGGTAATCTGCTGTTTTGACTATGGATTATTGTTGTTTCCATTGGGGTTTACTATCTATGGCAAAACTGTTCCACAGTTCTTTTGACAGAGATCAAACCCTAGAGGTTTGATCCATGAACCTAAACTTCATCTGAGCATACTTACAGAGGCATACATACTTACAGAGGCATACATCTATACATGTGACAGGTACACCTCTCATTTGATTCTGGAGGTAAGCTATAGCTCATTTTGTACTCAAAAATATTGTTTGTTTCAGATCTGTTTATCTTCTATGCTGATCTAGTTGATAGAAAAAATTTAAAAGCACAATGTTTTTCTATTTTCCCTATTATCTAACATGTAGGCTTCCCACATTTACTATGTTTCATATCAGTGAACTAGCAAGGCTCAATTGGAACAAGTTCATAGGTCTTTCATGTGATCCATATATGGTGGTGAGAGAGGGCTCCCTCTAATCCCTTAGGATGTGTGTAATATGCCTAAAGAGGAAGGGGGCCTAGGCCTTACTAATGTTTTGTCTCAAGAGAGTATTCTAGCAATGAAATGGGTGGTACTATTTCTCAAAAGCCCCACGCCTTGGTAAATTTTATTATGGCACAAGGTTCAATCATTTCAGCACATTCTCAAGGTATGAGGGGTATTTGGCTTATGTGATATTCGATCCTCCCAACACTTTTTTCAAGATTTATGGGTTCTTCATCTGCAAAAGCATGTGGAAGGCTTGAAAGTAGATTGCCCCACTAGTCAAGCAGAATTTCACAAGTAGCCATGCACGATGGGATTTGTCTTGACATCCTATTTGGAGTTCAAATCATCAATGTCAATGTATTGTTGAACTTTTGAGCTCCAAGCTTGTACGTCAAGAGGGAAGGGTGTTTTCTTCTAAAGAGATTTTTGGGATTTTAAGATCCAAACTTGGAAGGATTGGAAATTGTTGGCTCGTCAAAATGCACTCGATGTCTTCGGATAAATTGGTTATCAAAAATAATATGGGGGGATTGGGAGTGGAAGTTCGAGAAACAAATTCAACACTATGACTCCAAAAAGATGTACTACCTTCTACACCGCATCTCCTCTCCCCTATTCTAAAAGACGGATGAACCTCTTCTAATACCAAGGATAGGTGGATCCATAGGCTACAAAATGTTTGGTCTATTCATCTCAGTTACAAACTACAAATTTTTGCATGGATCGTTATCTACTAGGGGTTGTTATCTAAAGCTCATTTGCCTAAAAGTTTGTTGACTAATGGTCTTTATCTAGTTTGTGGTCGACCAAAGACAGTGAAGCACAATATTTAGGACTACAAGTTTGCCAAGAGTTGTTGGATATATGTTTAGGATCACCACTCAATCTTGTTTCAGGGGCAATTGGCAAGCAACATTGTTTGGAGACTCACGCCACTTAATGTTTTTTGCTTTTTCAAGCATTTTGGGATTGTCTTAGAATCACTGCATTGTTCACTATTTGGAGGCTAAGATGCAAGTATGATTTTTCTAATGAGGTCAGTTAGTTTTAGTCTTTTTGTCATGCTAGGCAGGAAGAGGTATATATCCAATGGTTAGCTAAGGTGTACCTTTTGATCAAAAATGCTAAAGAATTAGATGCTTCAGCTTATTCTAATTTTATTTCTACTCTAGTAGCACTAAGGAAGAGAACATTATCCATCTTTGTATATACCTATATTGCACAAGCATGCATCCCTACCTAAAAATCCCTTGTACCCGCCATTTTGTTGACCTAGGAACACCTAGAGAACATTATGAAATGGTTTGGAACGTCATTAGGGACTCAAGGATGAATGGGTCATACCCAATCCATTATGGGCATACTTGGGGACTTTTAGGATACAATCCCAACATCCCTTGAAAATTTGAAGGATGCCTAGTCATCTCTTGAGCTAGGCAACAATTACACATTAAAAAAAAAAAAAATAACTAAGTCTAATCTTCCACATGCCCCCCAAGGGTAAAACCCTAACTCTACTCACACTACAAACCTATACTCTCACATTATTTTGCTTGAAATCATCGTTGTTTACCTGGACTCACCACCACCCTCATAATCTACCCTCTCACACCACAAAGAAGCTCACACTTGTTGTCTCACAACACACAGTGTGTCACTCTAAAATCGACTCCTCACTCAACAGCCATCAATGTTTGAAATGGGATTAAGTGTTAACAATATTTCAAGTGGAAACGACCCTTCAATCAATCAGCAAACAATAGACAACACTAGAGAGGTTGATTCGGATTCATCATTTACCAAACTACGAAGTTCATTATTCAATTTTCATTGGTTCAATCAGTGGTTTTCAATCATTGAAGTTTGCATGGTGGGCAGCAAAGCCATTATTTCTTTTTGTTTTGTGCACACTACACATATTCTTCCTTGATTCTCCAAAAAAAAATCCAAATGGAAGGAAACGATTCTCCATCCCCTCAATCCAAAATGAGACCAACTACAATGTTGTCAAAGTCAACTAAAATCTCAAGTTCCATCAACCTAAAGAAATCGTTATTACAATCTGTAAAAATGATCACCCAAAACAAGAATAAAAACATCGATAGTTCAAAGGAATGGTTGTGCAACCTCTACGGTCATACATTTAAGGGAAACTACAATAGAATTTACCATCATCTTTTAGTTATACCTAAAGATAGAGCAAAGGTATGCACCTACACATTAGAAAAATGAATTGAAATTACAAAACTTCACATGGCTACCACAAGTGGGCACTATAGAGGCAAGGAGAACAATTCTCCCATTTAAAAAAAAACAAGAGTTCTAGGCTTAGAATAATCCTCTCAAAGAGCAACAAATGATAGTGATCAATTTGATTCGTCGATGAATTCTGCAAATACTATTTCAGTTAGGAAAGTTGTTGTGATAAAGATGTTCAATGCACAACACAAGGAAGCTACAAAGGATGCAATGGTTGAACCTTTCTTTGTTAATGGAATACTGTTTAATGCCACTCATTCGCCTCTCTACAAAGAGATAATGAAGGAAGTCGTAGAAGTCGGTCCATCATTTCAATCCCCTGGTTACAATAAAATGAGGACGACAATGGTTTTTCTTTAAATATAGGAGAATCGGTAACTGGTCGAGATTACATGGGCAAGGCCCCGGTTCAAATCCAATTGGTTGCCCCTATAAACCCTAGGCTAGTGCCAACAACCCGCAAGCCAGCAACTAGCAGAAAAATTATGACTTAGCAAGAACGTCCACAAGGGGGGCGCCTATTCTTCTAGCCTTATAAAGACAATGTTTAGATGGGGGGGGGNGTGGGGTCTCAAAGATGCAAGGGTTGATGGAAAGCCTTGGGAAATCTTTGGTTGTTTTTGGGTGTTCAATCGTCAATCATGGTTGAACAAATATTCAACAAAGGCCTTTGTTGAACATCACTGTCACCTCTCCAAGCGAGCCTTATTTCTCAAGAGCAATTGATAGTAACAAAAATACTAAGGATGCAACGTTCCAATTTGAAGTACTAAGGAAGGAATGCAATCGAAGAGATAGGTCCTACAAATGTAGTTCAAGTTATAATTGATGCCACACCGATTTGTAAGTTTGTGGGGTTGATGATTCAAAGCATGGATAACCATTTATTTTCAACTCCTCTTTGTGGGCATGCTTTAAATAATGCATTGAAAGACATTGGCAAAAAAAATTGGACAACCTACATTATTTTGGATGCAAGAGAGGCACAAATATTCATTTGCAGCCACCAAGTCCTCACTCTCTATTTGTAAGATTTATACAAAAAAAGAGTTCTCGAAACCAACAAACACAAGGTATGCCACCTACATTATTCTTCTTAACCATATGATAGAGGTGCAACAAACCTTAAAGGCCATTGTTATTATTCTTGTGTGGTCTACATGGCAAGGAATCTAAAAGAGGTCAGGGAAAGAAGGTGGGACAATAGTTGTTGAATGGTGATTGGTGGTTTGATGTGAAATGCATCGTCTCATTCACATCTCCAAAGGTGGAGATGATCAGGGATGCAAATTCAAATTCCCCTAGCCTTGAGGAAATATATGAATCAATTGACAACATTATCAAAAAGAACAAGTCCATCATCCGTCAAAGAGACACCTCTTTCGAGTTATTTAAAGAAATCCAAAAATTAAAGAGATGAGATGGAATAAGTTTAACACACCTCTTCATATGGCCACTCATGCACTTAATCCAAAGTGGTATGTGGAGAGGGAAGGCAAAGTTGCACCAATAGATGATTCTAAGGTCAAACAAGGGTTTATTGATGCCATAGAAAATATGTATACACATGAACAAGCAATCATAATTCAAAAATAGTTTTTTGATTTTACATTTCTAACTAGACCCATTTTCTCCAAAGCCCCAAAAGAAGAATTGTTGGGTATGGTGCAGAGAAGTCCCAATGGATGGTGTAGGATGTATGGGGACAAAGCTCCTATACATTTATTATCTCAAGTTGATAGTTCCTCTGCCATAGAAAGGAATTGGTCCACATTCAATTTTATCCACTCCATTAAGAGGAATAGACATCTAAGAGAGCAGAAAAACTAGTTTGTGTGCATCACAGTCTTCGTCTTCATGCAAGTAATGCATCTAAGTATTTATAGGGACCAGCAACACAATCGGATGTAAATCCTAAGGATGCTTCCCAAATCGATGAGGAGATGGATGGTCCGTCTCTAAATGCAAGATTGATTAATGTACCATTAGATCACATTGAGTTGCAATTGCAAGGTATTGATGATGATGAGGGAGAAGAAATTGCAGCTCAAGCAATTCTAGAAAGGCTTAATGAAGATTTGAATCTATGAGTAGCTTCGGCCTTCATGCTAGTATGACATTGAGTCAGGAACTCCCTATTTAGTATTTTCAATTTTGTTATTTTGAGGCAGTTCACCATTCGGAATCTGTGATATGTATTAATTTGGGATTTTTCAATTTTAGACTAACTCCTCATTTTGGATATATAATCTATTCATCAGTTTTTCTTGACTCTTTACCCCTTTCTATCATATGTGATTGGTTTATGCTTCCAAGTTCTTAGTATCAACTTTCAATTTTTTGTTTATGCAGAATTGTAATCTTTGACATTAAGGTTCTTAGTTTGACAATATAGATGATGCTCAATTATAAATTTATTCATAACTTTAATTTTAAAAATGATTCATGTATACAATGTTGTAAATTATCATTATTTTCAATTCCGTAGTTATCATTGTTGCCGCCTTATACACACCTGGAAGACGTGGAAGAAATCTTCAATCCACTCGGTGTGTCCTTGGGGGCAAGTGAGAGTTAAGGTGTTGTCACCTAATCCTCAACTCCTTCGTCTAAGCCAACTCCTAGCGAAGCCAAGGGGGGTAGTCCCTAACAAATATACTAAGGCTTGAACTAAGCTAAGTACAAGAAACGAAATCTAGGAGTTTATTTATTCATTCAACAATCAACCATGAATTGAAATACACATAAACAAATCATTCATCCACGATACAACATCAAGCATATACTTGCATAAAAAAGGATACTCAGGTACGTTTGTTATATGCAAGTAAATTTAAAATTTGCTTTAAAGATGATATCCAATATATAAAAGGAAGCATGTGGCTTTGCTGAGTGTATAATGAGACCAGTGCCTTATAAATTGAATCGTGGGCAATGTAGTTCGTGTGTTTTATTAAGATAAATTGATGTTGAATTAGTGAAATGGTTTGGGCCTCCTTGGAGGTTAGCTCTTTGTTTGGAAACTTACAGAGAGCTTTACCGAAACCCAATGGTCTCACCAGTAAAACTCACTCAAAGTGTTGGATGTCCAAAACGGGTGGGAAGCCAGGTCCCGAGAGGGCCCGCCTTACTTCGCAGGTCACTTCAAGGCGTTTTCCCACGCATTAAGCTAACTACTTTAGAGATTGTCCTAATTAAACTATCAACCATTGACCAGCACAGCGTGTATGAAACTTACTTCCAGCAGATCAAGACTAGCTCGCAACTGGAAGGGTCAGGAACCGCACTGAGAGCTGAGGGGAATTTGTTTATTTTAAACTGGAAATAAAATACTGAAATGAAATGTGAGACTAATTACTATTCCACACTGACCAGGCCTCTTTCGAGGAGCTGAGGGGATGGTTTATTTGCCGAATTGAGATTGCAAAACCGAAAAGAGTAAACTAAACTAACGTACCTGAGTATCCTTTTTTATGCAAGTATATGCTTGATGTTATATCGTGGATGAATGATTTGTTTATGTGTATTTCAATTCATGGTTGATTGTTGAATGAATAAATGAACTCCTAGATTTTGTTTCTTGTACTTAGCTTAGTTCAAGCCTTAGTATATTTGTTAAGGACTACCCCCCTTGGCTTCGCTAGGAGTTGCCCTAGACGGAGGAGTTGAGGATTAGGTGACAGCACCTTAACTCTCACTTGCCCCCAAGGACACACCGAGTGGATTGAAGATTTCTTCCACATCTCCCAGGTGTGTATAAGGCGGCAACAATCATCATTTTGTGTTGTAGGGTTTTGTGATGTGTTCTCAGGTTCTATAAAGTTTAAAGGTTAAATATTAAACATTTCATTAAACATTTTCCAACTACCATGGACACACAAAATGTTCAAGGCCAAGCTGAAATAAATAAAATCCCTTGTTGAGACTCATGACACTTGTCAATGATGAACCAGGGGGTTACTAAGCATGGATGTGCAAAATTTGTGGCCACTGCTTTATACAAAAGTTCCAAAGAACATATCATCATCTATTGGGCATCCTTGGGTCTAGTGTTAAGTCCTGTCACTATTCAAGTGAACAGAACACTTAAATTGCCCAAGCTTGAAAGAATCTGATTAGCAATGTTTAAATTTTATGAATTTCGAGTTTGGACTAAGTGGTATGACTTATTAGTCTTGAACTATCAAACAATAATGTTGCAATTTGTAACTTGAATCTAGTATGGTCCTTCAAGCTCTCACTCTACAAACCCTAGCCGTCTGTTGCCTTCAATTTGCGCTCAGCCTTCTAGCCATGGCTCAAGGTGGGGGTTGCCCCTCTGGCTCCCCTCCCCCCTCAAAGAATTCCCTTACCTTTCAGGCCCTTGCTACCTCCTTTAAAATTTCCTCGTCAAAGAAGCCTACCCCCTCTTGCTTTTGTTAAGAAGGCAGCTTCGGTTCCTAAGATTCCTCTCCCTCCTTTCGCAACTCATACGAAGGCTTTGGCTCTTGCCAATCACACCCTTATCAAACAATTCACAAGACCGTGGCCCTCTCCCCAAGCTATGGACCTGTGGTTGCAGAAGAACTAGATGGCCATGATCAAGGGGAAACTTGCATATTTTTTGTGGCCGAGGTTTACACCTTCTTGTTGGAGCTAAAGGAAGACAAGGATTTGATTTTAAAAAATGGGCCATATTCCATGGGCCCTAGGGGTGTGTATTTGAATCGTTGGACTTGCTTTGATCTGGAGGTAGATGTGAAGTAGGGCATTCAAGCTATTAACCTCCAAGGTAATAAAATGGATTGATTTAACCACTTAATAGTTGAATCAACCTCAACATGTGTACACAATGAGGTGGGGTGCACTCCAATAAGTGTTGTACCATGCAAACAAGTTATATCTCCTAGCAAAGAACACCATGATAAAAAGAAAAGGACAAAATAGAAGCTTCACCTAAGCACACCACCAAAGTACTATAACATAATAAAACCTCATAAAACCTTAGAAAAAGGTTGCATCACCTAAGATGCATGTAGTAACCCCCCACAATTCTCCCATCTTTAAAAAAACAAGATTCAATTAATGGCCTCTAAAAAATCCCCTAGCCCCTCTCTTATCTCTCAATCAATCCCTACTTGATCAAAAGGGAAAAACCTTGTTTCTTCCAATCGCTTCCATGTACTCTCTTAGCAAGTCCTTATGATATGGCTTCATCAACTCCCTCTACTCCTTTGCCTCAGTCCTTGAGCACCATGTCAGCTCCTACGTTAAATCCTCCTCCTCCTAGCCCCTTTTACATCCCTTCTTCACCCCCCTCTCCCCCTCTTATCATTGCTTCTACTTCCATACCTATTCATCCCGCTAGCCCTAGATTTGAGGCTTCCCCTCCTCTTCTCTCCCTTCTGATCCCCCTCTTCTCTCCCTTCTGATCCCCCTCTTCTCCTCCCCATGCTACCTCTTTCCCCTCACAAAGTAGCAAGCTCACCCACAAAAAGGCCCAAATTAACTTAGAAGATGATGGGGATGATGAAGAAAAATCCCAGCGAAAAAGGAAGGAAGAACCAATAAAACAAGGCAAGAAGAGATAGTGAATAAGGAAAAGAACTTGGGTACTCGAACTTCTTTGGATGTCGTCTATGGAGGTGGCTCCAAACCCAA
>ML787309.1:253428-270105 GCA_009831015.1 Picea engelmannii
CCCCCCCCCCCCCCCCCCGCCCTCAAAGTGATAAATGAAGATAATCTCTTGGAACTGCAGGAGAATGGACACAAGCATGAAGCATGTGGCCATTAAAGACTCAATTCACTCGAAGGAACTATGGATCATTCTTCTTCAAGAGACAAAACCTACAAACAAAGAAGCATTGAAAATATCTAAGACCTTATGGAGACAATGTGATGGATCAACTGTCAATTGGGTTTCGCTCGGGTGGTTGGGAGCATTGATTGTTATCCTCCCCACCCAGGTTCAATTCCCACAAGTGACATGTTGAGCTCATAACGAGTATATTGTTGCAATGGCTTTCGAGGGTTTTCCCCACGTAATGTAACCTAGAAAAAAAATGTGATGGGCTATCAACTCAAGGAGAGCCTCTAGTTGAATATGCACCCTATGGGATTAGAGTAAAGAGTCTCGTTCCTCTTTCTCCTGCTGTCATTGGATATTCAATATACTATTGGAAAAATCTTATGGAATGCCTATTCAAATTTTAATATGCATGCCCCTACCCATCACTGAGAGAAACAAGAGTGTTGGGCTTCTCTCTGGGCTTTTGGAGATGCATAGCCCCTTTCTTTTGGAATTCTTGTTGGATATTTTAATATGGTGTTCTTGCCAGGTGAAAAAAAGGGGTAATTTCATTGGAGACCCCATTTGTGAAGCAGTGGATGAATTGGTAGTTGATTTGGGCTTGTATGACCCCAAACCCAAAATGGGGAAATACACCTAGACTAATAAATGGTTTGGGCCTAGTCACATTGTTGAAAGATTGGAAAGATTTGTGTGCAAATCTCCTTTTTCTTGAACCCCTTTAAACTTCTTCTCATACTCTGCCTGCTCAAATCTCTAATCATAAACTCATTTCCCTATGCTTCTCCTTGCCAAAAAACTTGGGTCCAATTCCTTTCCATTTTAATCCCCTTTGGCTTCAAAACCCTTCAATCTGGAAGATTATTGAAGAGGTTTGGAATAATCCAGTCACTAGATCCCCCTTGTTTGGAATCGAAGCTCAAATCCCTTATAATAAACCTAAAAGGCTAGGCCAAAACCTCCCAAAAATCCCCAACTACAGAAAGGGAAGAAGCTAGATTTCATTTAGTTGAACATCAATTACGGATGGAAGCCATGGATATCACCCAAGAGATAGTAAACAAAGAACAAGAATTAGCTTCTTGATACTTTAAAGCTTGCATGAATGAAAAGGACTACTAGAGACTCAAATCAAGAAGCACATAGCTAAAGTCCAGTGATCAAAATACTAAATATTTTCACAAGCAAGCTAAGGCTAGATAGGCGATAAACCTTGTCCATAAAAAATCGAGATGGAAGATCGCGGTGGGGTGGACAAAACTGAATCATCACGAGAAGTAGCCCACATGAACGGCAAAGCCCTCTACTTTGAGGGGATGTGGCCTCTAAGGAAGCTCAATATGTGCTTCAAGCTATAACCCCATAGTGACAATGTCTGAAAATCATTTCCTACGGAAAAAGATATTAGAAGAAAAAATCATAAAGCAATCTGGTCCCTAGAGTCAAATAAAGCCACAAGCCCTCATCGATTCAAAATTCATTTCTATCAAGCCCATTGGAATATTATCAAATCTAATTTGAGTTGAATGTTAAATGGAAGCCGACAAAAGCTCACAGGTGGGAGGGGTCAACTCATCCTTTTTGGCATTAATCCCTAAAGAGAAAAATCTAGTGAATTTCCCAAGGTTTAGGTCGATCTCATTGTGCAACGCCTCTTATTAAATTCTTACCAAAATTATTGCAAATAGGCTAGATAATATTCTCCCAGGTGTGATATTGGAAGAGCAAGGAGGGTTTGTAAAGAGGAGACAAATCAAAGACAACATCATTCTAGTTCAACAAGCCATCCACTGCTCACAGGTTCAAGAAAAAAGGCATGGTTATCAAGCTAGACATGGCCAATGCCTTCGATAGGGTAAGACAATGTTTTTTATCTTGTCTTCAAAAAATATGGATTCAATAAATACTGTATCTACTAGGTGCAAGCCTTCATTGGCAGACCTTGGATAGAGCCTCTAGTGAATGGTCGACTTGCTCAATTCTTCCAAGGAACAAGGGTCATGAGACAAGGATGCCCTTTGTGGCCCTCTTTGTATATTTTAATGGTGGAATCGATTGGTGGAAAGCTTGAAGCAAAAAGAGAAAACAGGATGCTTCCCAAAAAGGCAAATTGTCAAAGGCATAAAAGCTATAAACCATTCCCAGTTTATGAATGACACATTGATAATAGCACACAGATACAAAGCAGTCCTGGATCATTATATAGAGGCCTCTAGAAGGAAAATTAACTGCTCCAAAAGAAATATATTCAGATGGAACGTTTTAGAGCTCACCCTCCATTCCATTGCAATGGAAAATGGAGTTTTCTACTCAAGCTCATTAGAAGCAATTCATGTCCATGGGCATCCATATTGCACTCTCCAACCCAAGAACTTATGACTGGTCTCCCATCCACCAAAAGATATAGAACAAGATGACCAATTGGGGGCCTCAATGCCTAAACCCAACAAGTCAAGTGATTCTCATCAAATCCATCTGATCAAATTTGCCCATCTTTCTTTATTTCACTCGTTTGGCTCTGGAGGGATTCATGCAATCGTTGGGAAAAATAAATCAAGAGATTCTTGTGGCAAAGTGGTCAAGCCAATTCTAATAAATTCCACCAAGTTAACTAGCATATTGTTCGTACTCTTTTAGATAGAGGAGGATTAGCAATAAGGGACCCTATCCTGTCTAATCAGGGAATATCAGCAAAGCTTCTATGGAGATATGTAACTAGAAAATTGGCTTGGTGGAAATAAATCCTCTAACACAAATATTTCAAAAAGAAACATATAAGAAGCTTGGACAATCCTGTGCCAAGGGTTTTCGGATCACCAATCTAGCGCCTTTGTAAATCGACAAGCCCCTTACTCAGAAGGGGTTCACATGGATCCCTGGAAATGGAAAACAGATAAAACTATGGGAGGATAGTGTTATGGGACACCCCTCCCCTCCTTCATGACTAGTCCCTCCATGATCTTCAAGCGTAGATGTCAAATCAAGGGATTATCTCTATATTCGATTTCTTGGAATGGGATAACACAAGGATTGACAAGTGGATAGGTTGGAAGCAGATAAACCCTCTAGATGAACTACAAGACAAGGTGGATATAGTTATATCTTAATTAAAAGAACCAAACCCTTTGACCAAAAGAGCTAAGAGCTTAAAAGGATGGAACCTTCAAGTGGGAACATATATGGTGAGCATCGGTTACTCCACGACTCTAACTGACCAAGCCCTACCTCCTCAAACCCCCATTTAGAAATCTATTTGGATGGGAGATTGTTTGACCAAGATTTGAATCTTTGTGTGGATGTTATCCCATAACAAAATATTGACATAGACAATCTGCATAAAGAGCATTGTAGGGCCCCTCCATACGTTATTTGTGCAATTAAAGTAAGTAATCAATCAACCACTTATTCTTTCAAAACGAATTCACAAAAAAAGTATGGAGAATAGTCTCAAAGGATTTGGGACATATCATATCCCCTCCCCAAAAACTAAAGACAAATGATGCCCACTTGGGCCCACTGCTACCCAAGGTCAGTTAGAAAGAAGCCTCTTTTCAAAAGTTACTAGATGGCATTACCAAAATTTGTGGCATGGAAAATCTGGCTTGACAAGAACAAATACATTTTAAATAGGAAGCCATGGCCCTTGGTAAAGTGGCAAGATAGGCATGTTGTCTCCTTCATTAAGTAATGATCTCCAATGGAACATGCTCAAATAATTTAACTAGTCTAACAATAGAAGAAAGCTTTGGCTGTGTGATTTGATATTTGTTAAGCATTTCGAGAAGCTTAATCAGATACATTGCCTCTCTTTCTCTCAACAATAGCATCTCAGATTGGAAGAGGAACAATTTATCCAATGGAGAAAAGCACGCAACCATCCCATGTCGTTCTTTGATGGAGCATGCAAAGGTAATCGTGGGCCAACGAAGGGTAGGGGAGTCATTTTCAACTCTAGATGAAATCTCAAAATCAAGTTTGCTTGGGGAATTAGAACAACCATAAACAACAGAGCTAAGGCCCAAGCTATTTATAAAGGGATCTTGCTCCTCAAAGCTCAGAATCAAAGGAAATCACTATGGTTGGCAACCCCATGATTATTCTTAAATTCGTACAAGGAAAAGCAATGTCAAACCACTCTCCTCTAGCTCGATTGGTTAGAAGGATCCCATAGGAGATTAAGGATTTTAACAGTTAAGCTTTTTTCCATGTGCTACACCATTAAAATGAGCTAGCAGACACCCAAGCAAATCAAGGCATAAGGTTGAATTTTGGGCAATGTTTTGTAAATGGTGGGGACACCACTTCATTCCCCCCTTAGGACATATGGTCATCATTCTTTGGGAGCCTTTTGTGTCATGGTGAGGCTCCCCCTCTTGATGTTATTGGAGCAACATCGCAAAATTATACTTACCACCCTCTCTCGCATACAAATTCATTTGTCTCCCAAGGATTGCAGGACATTTTATAAATGTGGGTTGAAGGTTCGAGGTATTGACCTATTCCAAATCTTTCCAATATTTTTAAGCTATTATTGACTGGTGTGTTCCCCTAGTTGTTGGGCGGCTTGGAGCAACAATGGGATTTTTTCTTCCCTGGCTCTAAGTTTGCCCCCATCTTGTCTTCTTCTAAGTACCTTTCTTCTATGGCAATGGGAGATAGTCTTGTTCAATTTCACACTCAATTTACTTTTGCCTCCAGTTAGAGCCCCTACCTTGGGACTTATGGTTTTTGGTCAACTATTTTCAAGGGTTGGTTCTCGTGACTTGTCCGCGTAGTGGCGAGGCAATGCTAATTCTTCAACTGAGGCTGGAGGTCTCCGATGAATGGCACATTGTCGGTGTAGTAAGTGTCTTGCTTGTGAGATTGAGGACTTAAAGAAAAGGGTAAAGTATTGCATGAATTAGGCAGGGAATGCGCATTGGGGTGTTGTTAATGCCGCATCAAATGGGAACATTAGCAAGTAGATCTGGAGAAGAAAATTCAGAATATGAGTTCTAGCAGAGACACATAGGCAATCAATACAGTGAGGCACATTGTAGACCTGAGGAACTGGCAGAAAGAGGTGGATGCATTCATGGGTGTTCAGCTCAGCAGGAATATGGAGATATCCCTTCAGGTTGATTTTGCTAAGCCACATCTGAAGAGAATAGCATCTCATCTAGGCATCCAGATTTGGTCCTGGTCCACCATGTTCAGCCTCACTCTTCTTCTGTCGCTAACTCTTCCTGAGAATCCTCAACCCCTATGCAAGATGAAATAATCAAAGAGCAAACATCCTGGGAGCATGAAGAAAAGATAGGAAAAAAGCATCTGATTGAAGAGGTTTAGAAGAAGTCTTGATTTCGGTCTTTGTTTTAGCTTTCTATGTTTTAGTACATATTTCCGAGTAGTTTGTTTGTTACAGGAGCTTGTTAAACAGTATTCCCAGAGTGTACTAGTAGGTGCTTTTTGGAATTTTGATAATTTTGGGCAGTTTGTATCACCCATGTTATTTTTGAATGTAAATAACAGACCTATTTCATATTTTGTATTAGTTGCTTGGCATGGGCAAAGCCCCTTTTTTATAATATAAATTTTAACCGTTCCCATGAAATTAAAGATTAATTTTTAAAAAAATTGTAACTTGTAAGACTTTAACTTGTAACTTGACATTGATGATTGGACAATATTATATATGTGGCTACGCCAGATTGATATTATTTTGAATTTCGTATTTTGATTTTACATTTTCATATTTGATATTTATGCAGTGAACTATTTCTATTTCAATGTTTCATCATTCATGTTTTTGGTGATTTCTGAACTTTCTATATATATATATATATATATATATATATATATATATATATATATATATATAGGTCGTCTAGGTCGAGTGGTAAGAGATAAGTTGTTATCCTCCCCACCCGGGTTCAACTTGTGACATGTTCACTCTTCGTAAGCCAAATGTTGATTGGGAGTGGCAAGGTACCAGCAATCTCCTTCTCGCCTACATGTTGGAGGGTGGGAGCATGGCAGCATGAAAATTTTGGGGATGTGCTCTAGCCATTCCAAACACTCGTTCCCCCACCCTCCCATTCCAGAAACCAGTGCAACATAGGTATATAACCTTCCGCCTTTGATTTCAGTTTTGTATATATCTAATATAGGACATATTCTTCAAAAAAAAACAACAGAAATGCAAACTCTCAGTTAGAAGACTCAAGAGTCGAATATAAACAACTGCTCACTACAAAATGGCTCCACACAGACTAAACAGATGATTTCAACAACCTGGTCTCCAACCAATTTCCAAGTGATAAACATACAGTAAATAACTAAATTTCAAATCATTTAAACCTAAAGATAAACACAAAATGAAAATATGTAAGCTAAAAATAGTTCATTTTCTAAATTATTACTGGACTTTCGAATAATGATTGTAACAACGATATAAAGAATTTTTTTCCATAGTAATATAAAAGTGAACTTCCTAAAATGCATAAATATAGAATGGTATTAAATGGGTAGGTGGAGCAGAAAAGGATATAATAGTTTGGATATGATGTCAACCTCATTCGATACATGAGTCTTGTACCCCTAACCTGGAAATTGTAACACAAAACATAAAAATATCAGGACAACAGAAAAACTGAGCAGTGCAAAAAGATTGAAAACTACATTCAAAATACAAGAGTTCAAGCATCCTTTGAACGTAGTATTACATGACAGGATATCTAAGTACAACATACAGTATTTTCACAATATTCATTCATTTACGCAAACAAAGATAGAAAGCTGAAATGCATTAAAAGTAACAGTTTGGATGAGAACAAATAGAACTGTTTAACTTGTCATTTACCGTATCAAAAGAAGTCAACAAAGAGATAACTTTTACCAAGAGAATCTAGATGCAATGAACTTGAACCATATTATGTAACCTCAAAGTGCAACTACAAAGTAATCTTTTTAATATTAGCTTACTACTATTTCAGAGTTACAGGTCTAGCTAAACATTAAGATAGGGAGGCATACAATTTGTGTATGAGAGTTTAATGACATATAAGTGCTCTTAAAAAATAAAAAACACAGCTCAAAGAGACATATTAATCAGGACAACAAGGACATATGATGCTTGAGAAATAATCATCACGATAGGCGTGTGTTTCAATACAGTAACAATGATAACGATCTCAAAGGAGGGCATCTATAACGACTTTCACACAATCATGTTAGTAACTATATCACACACAAATTCCCCAATCTCTCACTGCTTTAATCATAACATAAGCCTACAGGGTTACAGAGAAGCACAAGCAAACCTTGTAACATGTTACATATTTCCTAAATTATACCAGTTCTAAGAGTTTCAAATTTAATTTTTGTAAATTTAAAAATGTATTTTAATTTAAATCAGAGATAAATATTCAGCTACGTATGCAAATTGCCTAACTCCCTGCTGTGCAAACCATAACATAAGGCTACAGGCTTACATGTAAAGCACAATAGATAATTTTAACATGTTACATGTTTCCTATACTGCCATGAGTCATAAAATTTATAAATTCCATGCAAACCCATAGAAGAATATATTTTTTATTTATACAGGAGATAAAACACTGGCCTTCCATATGTCTGCATGTACATCAGTTCTACGGTTTAAAATTTATAGCAAACTGCCTACTACTATTAACCCTGCTAGGTCTTCTAGAGTCTAGACATAATTTATGCATCCACCATGACAACTATTAATTTGAACAATTACTCCTGCATAAACATGTTCTCAACTTATATCTCTCTCTGTTGTAAAAGCTAAAGAAAAGGATAGATTGCAAAATAACCAAACCCACTATGATCATAGTAATCCTTACAATACAAGTTTGGAGAAATTCAAAGCCATTTTCAGGAGTCCCATGCACCTTACAACATTTAAATACAAAAGCAAACACAAAATTTGGTCCTAATACTCTTCAAGTGACATCTCAAGAAGCAATTTCAACAAAAAGGAAAACATTAGCGACATTCTACCTAATATGGTATTACACATCCTGACAAGGGAAGGTAACCAGCCTACTCAAGCCGATCACAAAAACACAGTTCCTTGTTCATAACATAAACATTGTAGGTACTTCCCTCTTACTTCAGAATGTTTTACTTTGTTTCCAAAAAGATTTATTTTCCAGTTCCGTGAGGAGGGGATTCTATAACTTCAAGTGGTCCTAAGATATACTTTCAAAACAACGAATTAAATAATTATCGTGACACATGTTAAATTTATAAGCAGCTGCAAGAGCCATTCTCCTAGAGGATGGCTAAGACCCTAGACAAGATCTAGGGCCCCCAGTGCACTCCTGGGGTACTTGGTTTGCGACCAAACAGTCAGTGCCATGGCAAAAGAACCTTGTTAGGGCCCCCAGTATACGATTGGGGTTCTTGGTCTAGAACCAAGCAGTAAAGACCCCTGAGAGGGCCCCCAGTATACGACTAGGGTTCTTGGTCTAGGACCAAGCAGTTAAAGCCCCTAGATAAGCCTAGGGCCCCTGGAAATATCCAAGGTACCCATGCATATGGCATGGGTTGATCCTTGGTCTTTGACCTTGGTGGATAAGACCCCAGAAAAAGTTTTGGGGCTACTTGATCCTCTATCAAGTATTTTGATGGTGCATGACCTTCCTTGAAGAAGGACATAACCACATGAGGGATAAGTCCCATATGCAATGATGATAAAGTAATAAGTTCACCATGAAAAATGAAGGAATGAGTATTGCCACCTTGCTAACCCTCCCTTACCTTTACTTGTGTTAGTTTGGGGTTTTTATGATTCAAGGGTAAATTAGATTTAAATTATATCATGTTTAAATTACCTAATTTAAACATGATATTTTAATAATATTTTAATCTAACTTTGCCCTAACCCAAACTATAAAATAGAACCTCCCCTCTCATATCACTCACCTCTTATATCACTTGTTTCTAAGTATGTTCGGACCTCTCCTAGCTGCGGCTCCTCTCTGCTGTTGAAGTTGCGGCCCTCTTTTGCTGTGGGTGAAGTCTTCTTGCTGTGGCCTCTTCTAATCTTCTGTTGCAGACTGTTGTGGTGTGGCTGTGGCTTCTTTTGAGTGCTGACTGTGGGGTGCTACCCCTCTCCTTCCAACTGTGGTAAACTTGTTAGAGTGCGGCCTCTCCTTGTGTGAGCTGTGTGGAGGGTGCGGCTCCTTTCTCCCATCTGCTGCGGCTGTGTTTTAGAGTGCGGCCCTTTCTTTTTCTGTTGTGGATGAGTTCTAGGGTTTGGCCCTCTTCTATTCTGCTGTGTGAGGTGCCTACAGGCTGTGGCCTCTCCTTCTACTGCTGTATGGTGAGCCAATAGGCTGCAGTCTTCTCTCATCTGCTGTCTGATGTGCCTTTTAGTTTGTGACCTACTTCTTGCTGTGGTATGCCTTTGGGTACGGCCTCCTATCTTCAGCTGTAATAGGGTTTATCCACAGTTTACTTGTGTAGGGTTGTGAATGTTTTAACCTCCTGCTGTTTGAGGGTTTGTCTTTGTGAGGGCTCTTGGTTCTATCCTTTTTGGTGGTAAGAAAGTTTTTCACATTCTGGCAAGAGATCCACTTCATATGATGGATCTATGAACTGAACCTTTGTCTGAGCATACTACAAGTGGTTCTACATCTTTTGTGGTTACTGTACCTTCTTCAGAGGTAAGGTTGCTGTACCGGGTAAGCTGCCTACTCATCACTTCCAGATCTGGATCTTATTTTGACTTCAGTACTGTTTGATCTATCTAGATTTTTGTATCAACTATTAGATCTAAAGCTACACATTGAATTTACATTTACCTCTATAATTGTTTACTGTTTATGATCAGATCTGTGTAATGTTTTGTGTACAGCTTTATAGATCCATTTTACTGTTTATCTTATTCTGATCTGTTCACTGTCCAATTAGTAGAGTCTTGTTTATTGAACAGTAGATCTGAGTTTTGTTTCTGATCTTCAGATCTAATTTTTACTAAGTTTATTGCTGTCTCTCTTTAGATCTCTTAGATCTGAATACTAGTTAAAGTGTTCTAAGTTTGTTGATCTTTAGATCTAGTTGTTTCATTCACTGAAAATAAAAAGATACTACTGTTCTGCATTTTTTACCCTAATTCTAACAACACATCTAACATTGTTCAAGTCAAAATTGCACAGCGTAGCTTATATACTCACTTCAGAAGCCAACAATGCATTAAGTCCATCTCGCAATGCTGCCAATGAAACTGGTTCCTATAAGCAATAGTTAACAGCTTGTTAAAAATAAAATCAGTTCTTATATAATTCATAAATGATAATATGAATGCTACCAAAAGAATACATAATTAGTAGATACAACATCTGCAATCATTAATAGCATAATTGGGAAACTCTATACCTCAGCACCAATCCCTGCACTTAGAAGAAGACGAATTTCTGCTGTATCTTCGAAAATTTGTATAGCCCCCGAAGCTAATGATGCAATCCCTTCCTCGCTAGCATCCTTATATATTGAGTGACTATATGTTACAGTAGGTTGTTTCCCGAGTAGTATAGGATGACATACTGAACCCTTTTGTTTCCCATTTCGAGATGACTCTGGGGTTATTCTTGAAGAGTAAAACTGAAAAGATGCTTTGGCAACATGGAAAGCATCCCATACTTCTCCACTGCCACTGCAAGAAGGCAGACATTAAATAGTTGAATTACTACATATTACAGCTACAAGAAATACAAAGTAGAGATCCATTTCATTTGTTATTAAATAGATATCCCCAATCTAGTCTTAGATGAAGTTCCTTCAAATTTCAAAGAGAAATTTTATTTTCATAAATTCCTGAGACTTTTTGTACTAAGCATCAGTTTATGCTTCATTCTACAGAAAGAATAAAGAGTGTTTTTTTTATATTCAACAAGAAAGGTAAGAAAAAAATTTATAAATATAAAATATAAGCGAAGAGCAAATTGGCAACCAAGAAAAAAAAAAAATTTCTTCCTATTCTGAGCGTCCATATTTCTCTTTAGTGGCCCTATATCAATAACATAATAGAATCCTACTATTATTTGACAAGAGTCAAGAGAACATCTTTTCTAAAACAGTTTACAAGATCTTTTCTATAGCATTCTACTCAAGACTTCATACTTTCCTAGGACTGTCAAAGACCTCATACATTTCAATAGTATCAAACTTATAACATTTTTACCACCTCCTACAGCCCAGACTCCAGTGCTCTAACAAATACAATCTTTGGAGCATGTATATTTTTTATATTTGGTTGCAGTTATTTTATAGTCACATAGACAAACAGAAATATACAATGAGGAATACCTTTGTAAAGCAGGCAAGAATGCTTGACGAAATAATGATGATAATGTTGTTGTCAGAGAAGCTCTCCAAACAATAACATTTCGTACACCCTACAATATGGAAGTATTAGATTAGTTTCCTGGGATATAACCATATCTAGAATTGCGCTCATTTTAAAATTGATCAGATTTTCCCCCGAAAACAGTCCTTATGAGAAGAAACTGGTACTGTCTCTCTATCTGGACTGGATAAAATAGAGCAATCAAGGATCTATAATGCCACTAAATAATAAAACAATCTATGAAAATATCAGAAGTCAATAAGAACTGAATCACCTTATTTGTACTACTTACAAATGTCAAATGGTGTAAGATAATAAGATAAGGTAATATTATTAATGTCCAACAAATGACCACAATAAATAGATCAATGGGACCAAAAAGTACATCCAGGTTCAGTACATAGTGGGAGTGCAAAAGGCAGCTCTTATTACTAGTCTATCAAAAGCAGAAAAAGAGCCAAGTAAAAAGCTAAAAGGAGTACAAAATGAGATGAGTGCAAAAATTAACAAAACCACTACAAGCAGACAGAATGTCAAGGCATGCTGGAGCTAGAGGCCGAGGCCGATGAGGAGGCTCCTCAGCCATGTCATCAATCACCATGAAGGGGCCAATGCACGTACCTTTGAGGACAATGATTCTCCCAGCTTGAAGCTGTCAGACATCTCCAGACAGACCTATAGTCACAGTGCAATTAAGTATCATAGAAGGAAAACGATACAGACATTCTAGCATTGTATACCATTAACTTTTACTAGCATCATCACCCCATAATCAAAGCCATACTGGTATTATTGGGAAGAGCTCATTGGTTGATATATTATTTAATTTAAATAGATAGGATTGTAAGTAACTTCTTAAATATTATAACCGTAAGAAATAAATCATGATAAAAGGCAGAATTGGGCAGATTCACAGATACAACAATTATGAAATTGGAATTTAAAATGCCACTACAATTTACATATTAAGCAAAATGAAAGCTCACTTAGTTAAACACTGCAAACAACATAACTTTTCACACAGATTAGCCTGATGCATTGTCAGTGGGCTTTACCATTTGCCTATCTGAAGATTCACACTCTCTGCTGAGAAACGATTGTCTGGACTTAGCCAGATTGAATCTCAATATGCCACTTATTTTAATTTTCTGAACACATTTATTTAGATTACAGTCTATATCAGAATGTTAGTGCATTTACAGGCTCAATCTTTTTAGGAGCAATATCTTCAATTGATTCTTCATAATCTGAAACCATAATAAATGGAGTGGCTTCCCACGTGAATGATTTCCTTAATAATGGACTAGTTCTTCAGCCCCTTCGTTTCCAAGTCTCTTTTAACTTTAATTATTTCAGTGGAAGAATCCATAGATGTGACAAAATTGTTCACCCAGTGAACTTCTAGCTAAATCTTCTAGTTCTGGTGCATCATGACCATATCCTCCAGCCAATCAGCTCTGGCAGCCTCGTATATGCATACTTGCTTTCACTTATTTTGGATATCTGAAATACATTATTTTGCTTTTTTAAGTTGAAAAATAATTTTATTGACATTAAGCATTCATGAATGGACTATTCATAAATGTTTTTTGACTTCTACAAATAACCTGTTTTTGGCAAACTAGAAATCCCAAAACCATCTCACCTCCTTTAATACGAGAAATATTATGCCTCTCTGGATTCCAACGTTATGCAATCATAAGGCATGTATAATGGTTTGCTCCTTCAAATTTCAAAATTCACAGGCTTGATCAAGTTGGCTTGCAACATCCATGTCAACTTCCAACTTTCTAATATTTCAATCATTTTGTTTATCCATTCATTAATATATCCTAAGCATCATATATAGTTAGCAATTATCCTAGAAATATTCATGGTCTTCAGATTACCAAATAATTACCATTAATGTGCCAATATGAATTTGTTGAAACATTTCCCTCAACTATTATTCTAACAGATATTTGAATTGTTATCATTTTTGCCTGTTCTCATGGCACCACTATATATCTTGTTGCAATATTCAATTCTAAATCTCGTTTCAGCACTAAAAAATCAGTTGCAAAGCTTGTCCTTCCTGGTTAATGAGCATGGGAGAAATGGTGGTTTTTAACAAACATCTAAATATCTTTCATATTCTCAACTGTAGCTTTTCCCGAGTTGTTTTATCAATATATATCCAATTATCAAGTTTAGAAAATGGGCCCTACATTGTCATGTCCCCTCCCTTTTGACCCCGTTGGAGGGAGGACGTGGTGGCCTAAGGGGCTACCCATAGGCTATAATCCCAAAAGAAGGGGAGCCGTGGGTTGAGTGATGTCACCTAGAGAGGCAACGTTTTGATTTTTAAGGTGACTTTGGGCTAAAAGGGAAATAAAAAAAATAAAATGACTTTATGACCACCAAAAATTATGGGGCAAGTCACCTTAAAGGAAGGGGTCAAGCAAGGAACAAAAAGTATATATAGGAGGGAGGGAGATTCATTTCACATCATCTGATTTTGGATTTGAGCATCTGTTTCTGCCTTTAGAGGCTGTTGCCTCAGGGTTTTGGAGGGTTTGATTAAACCCTTGCTTTCTATTGGGTTTCGGTGGTGCCTTGGGCTCACCCTAGCTCAACCTTGGGTAGATCTGCCCATTTATCTTCTGCAAGCATCACTTATGGGCTGTTTTGGTGCTTTGAGGGGATTCGCTGTGAGGTTTCCTAGGGTTTATTGCAGGTCAGACCTTGTGCAAGGGAAGCTGAGCCCTAAACTGGCCATTTTGGGAGAAGGCTGAACTCTGTCCTGGCCATTTCAGGAGGCTGAGCTCCGTTTTGAAGCCTGAAAGCAGGGCTGAACCCTCTATTTGTTGCAGAAGAGTCAATTCTGAGTGGGACCGAACCCTGTTCTTGCTGTCGTAGGAGGGCCGAAGCATCAAATAGGGCTGGAGTTGGAGCAAGGAGAGGTCTATGAAAGGGCCAAGCTCATTCCTGATCAGTTTGGAGGGAGCCGAGCCTCTTTTCTTGCTGGGCTGTGGGGTTTGAGGGACCTGGAGGAGGCCTGTAGCAGCAGCAGGCTGTTTCTTGCAGGTTGAGGGGATTTTAGGGGTTGTCGTTCTCCTCTTTTTGGAAGCTCCAGCAATTTGTTGTAGCAGCAAAGGCTAAAAGAAGAGTGCCGAGCCCTCATTCACAGCCATTGAAGAAGGCCAAGGGTTTCTACAGGATCAGCAGGAATTTTTGAAGCAGGACCGAGGGGTTGATAGTGGTTGTAAGGTGGTTTGGCCGTCCTACAACAGAGCAACAGTAATTCTCCAGGTTTAGTGTATTTTTGGTGTATTCTTGTTGTGTAGTATAGCTGAACAGCAACCTTTATTGCTGAGAACTTGCTGTGTACAGCACTCCAGTTCTTTAAATGTCCCTCAGAATTTGTGATTAATAAAAGGAGGGAAATTGCTACATATTCAACCTATTGCTTTGACAATTTTGGGCTGCTATACTTCTATCTTGTTGTCATAAACTATCTACGCAACTGTTTGTCAAGGGAACCCTTACAGCAAAAATATATGTGATGCAAGGAACTGTTTGAAATCAGCTAATAATTATTGATTACTTCTGGTGGTCATTATCTGATGTTTGGTGAACAGTACTAAACTGCTGTAGTTGTCAAACGAATTGTAGTACACTAAAACCCTAATTTTTCCCTAGGGACATTACATACACGGAATCCAGAAAGTGTATTTCTCATCCAGCAACTTTCCTGTCTTTCCATAATAGGGTGGAATATCAGAAACAATTTGCACAACATTTTCTGTCCCAACAACATCAACTACTGTTACTAACATAATTACAATGTATTTTAAAAAAAATCGTGGTCCTGCCAAGTCAACAATCAGCAAAAACGCTACACATCTGATATTATCAAGGAAAGAATTGGTGTGTTTCAATTATTTCATCAAATCCAAAATGATATTTGTTTTGTTTCCATTACATCATCAAATATAAAATGATAGCGTTTGCACACACCTTCCTAGGTTCTAAGCACACTAACTTTCCCCTTAGCAATCATGTTTGAAGGGGATTAACAAGGAGTTAGATAAGTGCTGTCAAACTTATGAACTGCAGGGATCATTTACCTAAAAGCTCCTCACTTGGATCCATCAAAAGCTACTACGTTTGCCACATAACAAACCAGAACATATTTTACTACATCAACAATGTTCTGCCCAAATGCTACAATTAATAATTGGCACAAGGCCCAAGATCAATAGCCACATCCTGCAAACCCCACACAAGGTAGGAGCATGCCCATCTAGATTTGGGTCATTGTCATGAAAACTGCACCAAGTTGCCGCTAGACCACAGCAAACAGACAAGTGAGCTTATGATTTTGTAATAATATTATATTTGTAAAAGGTCACTTCTATATAATAAGGGCTTAACGACTTTATTGGTGACTTAAGCCTTAAGTTAGGGATTTTGCATCGCTATTGTTATAAATAGAGGTTTCACCCCCTCTCATATGTATAGTAATACAGTATCTCATATCATATTATCAATTCAATCAACAAACTTATTGATGTTTCCATTACTTGGATTTGCAAAGTGCAATCCAACCTTGGGTGTGGCAGGTGCCCCCACTCTTTTCTTTGTTTTTGGCTCTTTATTTCCATATTTTTATTCAATTATTTCGATAGGTGCAGTTGCAATTCCATTTCAAGTATTGGAACACTGCAAACTCCATAGACCTTTTCAAGTTGCAGAGTACTATCTAAAATTAGTTTTAAAAACCGTTGAACCGAAACCGAAACTGGCCGGTTTGACCGGTTTGATGGTCGACCGGTTCAAACCGGTTGGCCGGTTTATGACCAAACCGGCCGGTTTATTCATAAACGGCCGGTTTGGTCATAAACCGGCCGATTTGGTCCCAGAAACCTAAAACCCTCTAAAACCCCCTAAAACCTAAAACCTAAGTAACAAGTTGGAGTTGTAAGGTGTTTTGGTGTGCAGCTGAGGGTAGTAATTAATGGTAATGTTAAATTCTTAAAGTAAAAGGATGAAAATGAAAGATAAAGGAGAATGTCACTTTTACTTTCATTTTCATCCTTTTACTTAAATTTTTAACATTACCATTAATTGTTTCAGGATGTTTGAGAGTGGTTCCAACCTCATTAGACTTCATATGGAGAAAGTAGAATTTTAGGTCCCATTCAAAATTCAGCAGACTTAACAGT
>ML787309.1:270205-283195 GCA_009831015.1 Picea engelmannii
CATTCCCACATCATTGCATCCAGTGTGAAGTGCAGAGCCAAAACTTCAAGTTGTTCTTCCCTTATATGCATGTTTGCATTCAACATGTGTAATGTGAAGAGTCTTATTGCTCTTTCTTCCCATAGTCAAGTTCTTGCATTCCTCACATTGCCTGGTCTAGTTTGAAACAATCCGCTGATACATATCTATTGTGTAGGGCCAAAAACCATTGAAACGACAAATTACTACAAATGTTTCATAATAAGATTAAAAACCGACATCCTATAGATTAGTGGTATCCAATGTTGGCACCTCGTCAAATTTCTCTATTATCTACAAATTAGACATAACAAAGTTTTGAGATGCTTGAGGAGAGGGCTTGGATCGGAATCCATCCTCGAAGGAAACCAACTTTGGAGATCAAGGCACCCTAAACACCCCCCAACCCTAGCTCCTCCACGCAATCAGAGTGCCAATCAAACAATCAAGATATATCCTCCACGCAATGAGAGTGCCAATCAAACAATCAAGATATATCCTCAAGTTGTATGCCCTTGTAAAGAATGCATTGCCGAGTCACATGAATCTTGTGGCTATGCTCCAATTTGTGCTTACTTTCTATTGTATAATCAATAACATTTGCCCACAAGATCATTGATTTCCCAGAGAGAAACCTATCCAAAATATGAAATCTTATTATGATTTTGAGACTCTCTCTATGTAAGTCCACATTGGTGTATCATCAATAATAGGCATATAACTTGATACTTGATGAGCAATAATTTTTGCAAACATTTGTTGAGCAAACATTTCATCAAACACTATTCTTTCAAGCATTTCATCAAACAATTGTTGTGCAAACATATCATCATACACTTCACTTGCAACTTCATTATTACATGGAAACTAATTCAAACTCACAAACAACTCATCAACAAAGTAAAAAACATTAAAATTGAACTTTTCAATCACAATTCCCTTGACCTACAAGTCTCCCACATCAAATCTATCCCCAATAAATTTTGTCAAGAAGAACCATAAGATCAATATACAATACATGTTACACAACGATGATTTACTTCAAATAACACATATAATATACTATATATGTTATTTATAATACATATAGTATATTATATATGTTATTTATAATAAATATAGTATACTATATGTGTTATGTTATAATATAACACATATATTATTATATGTGTTATAATATAACACATATAAAACCCTCTCCATTCATTGCATCATGGGAGTCATCCCTCTCTCTGTTGACATAGGGCTATAACTATTGAGATAAAAACAACTGAAACAACCATTTTCTCACCTCGATCCATGTTAATTTTAAGATTTTCTTATAAAAACTCAATTAAAAAAAAAAATGATTAAAAAATTATATTTAAACAAAAATTTAGGCACTCGACTCCATCGTAGCAAATCATACCAAAGCCATGAAATCAATTATTAAACCAATTTAATTATAATTTATAAGTGAGCCAAATAAACTTGTTTTTTTTTAAATAATAAATTTTTAAATATAAATGTTCTCGTTGAAGTTGTTGATTTACTCGTAGAAACAACCACTTTTCTAATATCGAAATTTAGTATAGTTAACTTTGCATAACGCAATTATTTTCATCGGTTGTAACGAGAGAAGTATCTCTTTTAACCAAATTCAATTAAGACTTTCCCTCAACTTTAATGGTATGGAATGGCATACTGACATAGGTAAAACACCCTACGAAAACCAAATATATTTTATTAAAAAATTGAACTTCAGTGAGAGAATTGCAACCACTCTCACTTTAACACTCACCAAACCTATTAACAAATATATCCTTATTTAGATATAAAATTAAAAATATATATATGGCATTTTGTTAAGAAGGTTAAATATTTTATGTTTTTTATTTTTTCTTCGAATGGTTATCATCGAAATATCGTTAGAATTTTTTTACTAAAATCACAATTTTGGATTTGATAAGTTATTTATTTATTTTTAAACAATAAATAGGTAAATTATGTTGATAAAAAAAATATAACAGAAGTTACATCACTGTATAGTTCCACGGAGTTTAAAAATAACAATTACACCATCCAAAAAAAGTCCTACTACAAGCCCCAAACAAAGATTGGCTTTGTCTTTATACAAAACTATGCCTAGTATTCTTATAGTCCCGAAAAACATTAAAATTAGCAATGAACATAGCAGCTAGCGACATCATCCAGACCTATACTTGTTGGTTCATTTTCTTGATTCACAATTACCATCTCCTCGTCAAGTTGTTGCATAGTTTCAACCTCCTTTAGCTATCCCCTGGACAATTTAGTTGAAAGCCTTTGGTTTTAGGCCATAGACTAGTTGCCCCTACGCAGATTGAGTGTCAAATTTTGAAGAAGATTACATTCAGCTTCCAAAATTGTCAACGGTTGCTTCAATTCCACAAGAGACCTCGTGATTTATGCTATCTGTGTTGTAATATAACATCAATTTTATGAATTTTCGAAGCAAGATTAAAGATTGCAGACTTGTTGTAGTGAATGTGCTCCTCATGGCTTATGAGGACTCTATGTATTTCTTGTAATTCTCTGGAGTCCATTCAGTGCCCTATATGACCAATATCTTCTGCAAGTGTAATATACTTCACTCTGCCTACAATAGGCACCTCACTCCTTGATTCTCGAGCACTTCATGGTTTCCTCTGCCCCAAAATGGGGAGTTGATAGCACTTCCTAAATCTCGGGTTCAAATGTTATTGAATCTTAAGTGTCACATACTTGTCGAGGCAACTGTTTATGAGGTCGACATCAACCTAGAATCTACTAATTCCATGTGAGCTAATAATCCACCAGGGAGGTCGTTCCCCTTGAAATTCCTTGGCATAAAGAAATAATTCAAACCCAACCAATAAGCAATGAAATTTGTTACCAAACAAAGAAGGTTGACATACCCTTGTGCTTGTCAAACAACAATACCATTTTCCCACAACTAGTCATAGAACTAAGAGACAACAAGTGATAACCATGCAAGTTCAAGGCAAGGAGCATGCAAATGAGGGACTCCCATCCCTTCTCATTACTATTCATATATTTGTTAGTGTGATATGGATTACAAGACATGTGACGATTTATGAGTCTAAGCTTGATTTCCATGTGATGGATTAATAGCATTAAACATGTCTTGGTATTATTCATTGATTAGGGGATGCATTGTTGATTTGATGTGTCATTAACCATAAGCTCCCCCTCTTTCAAAGTTGAGCCAAAATTAGCCCATTGATCTACTTCATTGTTATTTTCTCACAAGACATGATAGAAATTGATATTGGAAAATGAGCTCTCTTCTTGTTTACTTCGTTCTAGAATTGAAGCTAAAGGATTGTCTCATGGCTTTGAAATGTAAACCATGTGGTTTATAACAGTCTTGGAGTCTCCTATCACTTTAATCGATTGCACACCAATGCCTTTTGTTATTTTGAGTATTTGCCACATAGCATATGTTTCCGCCATGTTGTTGGAAATTATACCAAGTCCCCAAGCATAGTAGGCTTCAATTACTCCTCTAGGGTCCATGATGAACCCCCCCCTCCCCCACCCACCATCACATTGATTGATGAAATTATTGTTTTCAATATGAAAATGGATTCAACACCCTCAATGCAACTAGATTGTGCAACGTTATTAGGCAAAACAAGTTGATTTCCCTTTCCCTTATTTTAAGCAACCAAAAAAAATAAAAAATAATAACATGTTTAGACTATATATATATATATATATATATATATATATATATATATATAAATTTTTATATTGCATTCATTTTAATAATCACATTGCATTTATTTCGATAATCACACCTACAACAATCATTATATTAAAATCATTAAACATAAGGAAGAAATGAAGCAAAATTCTTTTAAGTAATGAAGGAGAATTCTTTGTACATGTATTACTCAATTAAAGGCAAACTAGAAACAACCATGGAACAGAGGAAATTTAAGATAAATGCTATAAAATGGATAACAACTGGTTAAGGAATTATGAAGAAAACAATGATACTTGTATTATATTTGTTGGTCTAGTTGTGAAGTTGTTATTAGTCCCCGCTGAGGGCCACGACTCTAGCGTTTGCTTCAACGTTGACCTTGAATTAGTTTCCCTTTGACTAGACATAATTTTTGTGCTAGTCAATGTTGTACACAATATAAGTAGAACAATTATTTTTTTAGTGTTTTAATATGTTTTAATTGCTTTTATTAAAGATTCTATTGGCTGATATGTTCGACCTCTTATTGCCCAACTCTTTTTATGAAGGCATAGATATCCTAAGTTTGGTTGATATGTTTGACCTCTTATTGCCCAACTCTTTTTATGAAAGCATAGATATCCTAAGTTTGGGGCCGAGTATTGAATGTTTACATATCTTAGGTTTTCGACATAATAAATGGCTTTAATGTTTACATTGCTTAAGTTTTCGGCGTATTAAATGCTCATAGGTTTTCGGTATAACAAATGGCTTTAATGTTTACATTGCTTAAGTTTTTCAGCGTATTAAATGTTCATAGATAGATGTTTATCTCATGCTTGTGAAGCAAATAATGCACTTATTTATTGATATTATTTCCAGATCGACGACGAAGTTCTAAAAAAACTAAGTTGCTCATTAAAACAAATCAATAAAGCTTTAAATAAATATGTCAAAGATTTAAATGACGTCGTCAAAGACACGATAAAAGGCTTTAAATAACTCTATATTTAAATGACACCATCAAAGGTGTTAAATAACTCTATAGCCACCGCCTTCAAGGCTTCACATCGACATAGTTCTAAGAAAATCGAGTTCTTCATTAAAACAAATGAATAAAGCTTTAAATAACTCTGTCAAAGATTTAAATGATACCATCAAAGGCTTTAAATAACTCTATAGTCACCGCCTTCAAGGCTTCACATCACCACCTGCCTGTTGGAGTGTTATCACCGCCTATCTGCTTCGATGTTGTCTATTTACTTCACGGTCTTCACAACGCAGCCTCAACAATAGTCAACCTCACAAGCTTGCATGCAATATATCAAGGAGGATGGTAAGCACAAGAACAC
This sequence comes from Picea engelmannii, assembly GCA_009831015.1. Taxonomy (NCBI): domain Eukaryota; kingdom Viridiplantae; phylum Streptophyta; class Pinopsida; order Pinales; family Pinaceae; genus Picea; species Picea engelmannii. The sequence goes on from ML787309.1 coordinate 275,285, forward strand.
CCAACCATAGGCTCGCTATAGATCAAGTTCCATCCGCTCCTATTCCCCACCCAGTATACACTCCAACTACCTGTTCTTTTGCTTCTAATTTTTCAATTGGTGGGAATGAGCGAAGTGCATTGGCTGATAGAGATCCATTTTTTCCATAATATTTTTTTTCTTGGAATTTCATACAACTTTAACAATGAGGCATCAAATCTTGCTAAGGGAGCAACAACAAACCAAGGTATTTTAACAACAACACCAAATTCTATTTTTTATTTCAATTTAAACTCAGTTTATTTTATGTATGCCCATGCACAACAAAGGAATCATGAATCTATGATAAAAGAAACATCACTAGTGATGTATGAAACTTTATAAACAATGCAGATAACAGAAACGACATGCAATTCTTCGGCTTGAACATTGCGCTATGATCTTTAAAGATAATTTCATGCAATTATATGGTTTGAGCCATGAATGAATTTGTTAGAACAAAAATGAAAAAGAAAAATACATCATCGTAGCTTCTTCTCTTCCCTCTTTCATTGTTTTTAGCAATTTTGCCACATCCTCTCAACTCATTACCTCAACATAGCAACATATACAAATGTCCTTCAATGATGTAAGTATTTAATAAATTAAAATATCATTCTCTGATAGAAACCCAATCGTATGGAATTTGAATTGTTTAATTTGCAAACTTCTACTTGGTTATTGTCCCATTGCGCTAGAATGATGTCTGAGGCACGATCTATTAGCACCACACTACACTTGGCACAAATATGATACATGATCTACCATTGTTCTATGGACGCGGAAAGCAGGATCTACAGGTGTTGTGAATATGCGCTCTACAGATGTGCAGATTATACATGTAGTTATGAGACCTATACTTACATAGAGAAGACTGTTGATTTCTGAGGAAATTTTATTCCAGAGGAAGCTTGTAAGTGAGACATTGAAGCACATTGTTGAGATAACACATATTGTTGAGATTTTGAACCCCACGGATGAGCTCTTCCGACAAAACGGTCGTTTCCACGTCATTTCCAAGGTCATCTGTGGCTCTTCCTAAAACTGTAACTCTGCTCCTACCATGCCATGCCTTCAATATTCTTGCATGGTTTCCATCATTGCTTTTAAGAGAAGAAGAAAGAGCATAGTAGCAGAAGTTGCTTCTATTTCTTCTCCTCAACCTCCCTTTTGTCTTTGTATTTAAATATTCCAATGTGGAGAAGTACCACCTACAAGCTCCATGAGGTTCCTTCTGGACCTATTTCTGTAGCTAGTGCAAGTAATGCTCCAAAGGGTACTCTCGTATCCCTTTTCCGATGCAAGCTTCCCCACCCCTTTGTTTGTCACCACAAAGGCAAAGATTGTGAATAAAAACAACTGGATATGAGCAGGAATGTCACTAACAAATAGATGCAGAGCCGAAAGGAAACCCTGAAGAAAGCACCTATAAATTCAGCCAGAGAAACCAACATTACGAAAATTCTGAGAATTACAACAAGCACTCTCAAGAACTTCTTGCACTCTGTCATGTTCTTGGGAGCCAGCCACATGCCGATGCAACTCATTAACTCCCTGCAGAGGTACATGTTTTAACTATCACCATCACACATAGCTTCTTGTCTTCACTGAACAAGAATAGGGGTAGCTTATGGGGTATACATGTGGCTAGTCGTTGTTGTTGCAAGACAACGTAGTCTTCATGCAAACATTGAAGGCCCCAGTAGGCCAACTGGCTATTCATTTATTAATTCATCAATAAACCATAATGAAAAATAAGTTGAAATTTTAGTACATTGACATGATTCATTATTTATCATAATATAATGTTTAATGGAATAAACATATTTTTTATAATGATTTGAAAATGGAAATGCATTTACAGTAATTGTATAATTATAATTATGATGCCACATACTTGCTATAATTATGATGCCACCTACTTGGGAGCATTACGTTGTCATCTTAATGCATGAAGCTGAATCCATGTGTTGTGTTGTTTCTCCCACTTTCCCTCGGCAAGTCTCCTATGTATTATTTGTTAGAAAGTTATGTCTAACATCTGATCTTGCTCATATCATTCTTCTACATTAGTGTGCAATGAAGTGAATTGAGCAGGATTTGTAAGGCTTTCGGTTGTGGCCGAGACGGGGCATCTCCACGCTAAAGACCCTGGTTCAAACCCCTGTTTGCATAAGGCTCTGGAAATTAAGTTACTAGCCTAGTTTGATGGTGATATGTTACATTCATTAAAGAAGAATAAAATGTGTGCATGGAGCCTTGTAATCAATTATAAAGTATGCAATGCAAGAGGACTTTGTGTCAATAATAGAAAATAAATTTATTGGAGGAGTGATAAAATGTTTGATATGAATCAGATGAAACAGAAACTAGGGAAAAGGTCAAACATATCTCTCTAAAGTCATTATGTTTTGCACATAAAAGTTGCAGAGCCAGGTCTGTCTTCATATTACGTTTCTATTTATTTTGTGGTTAAAAACAACAGAGTCTACTATACAAGCCAACACTATGATTGTATTGCTTGTTCTCTATGAAGGCTCTAAAATGTTGGATATGAATCAGATGAAATAGAAACCAGGCTAAAGCTCAAACTTATCTCTCTAAAGTCATTATGTTTTGCACATAAAAGTGGTATGTCTTCATATTGTGTTTCTATTTATTTTGTGGTTAAAAACAACATAGTCTACCATACAAGCCAACACTATGATTGGATTGTTTGTTCTCTATGAAGGCTCTCTCTTTAGTTTGTTTTACCTAAGTAAATTTCTGAATTTTTTAATGACTTATTGGTCCACGAGAAGAATAATGGAGCAACGGTTTGGTAAATCATATTATGGACATAAAAGTTGGAGAGTTTGGTCTGTCTTTATATTGCGTTTCTATTTATTTGTGGTAAAAAAACCAGATTCTCCAATACAAATCAACACTAAGATTGTGTTGTTGTTTGTTCTCTATGATGGTTCTCTCTTATATCTTGTTTTCATTAGGTAAATTTCTGAAAGTTCTGAAAATTTTGAAGGGCTAATTAACGAGGCCATGTAAAAATTCATAGGGAAATGGTTAGGAAAATCTATCTTAAACCCACTAGAATTTGATGTGTGTTTGCTTTCATATTACATTGCCTACTGTTGGCACAGGGGCAGACCTGGGGTTCAATGCTTCAACAACACACCAACAAAACCCTAACTACCGGCCCTTTCAGCAACACCTGCAAAGCAGATGAAGTCTCACCCAAAGTAGAGGTAGGGAGGTTGTAGAACTCAAGTGTCTACAACCTAGTCGGGACACAGATATGTGATCACAATACTTAACAGAGCACTTAGCAATTAACATTCATTAGTCTTTGGCCCTTATTCACATCGCAGGTAAAAACCCTAATTACAGAACAACGCAGTATTCAACAAGATCTAAGCATATCTAACCATTTAGCACATAGCATCAAACAGATCTAGCATTCAATCATGTTATTAAGCACTAAGCTACTACATCAAATGCATCTAACACACATAAAGATTCAACACTAAGCATAAATCACATCAAGAACACAAAGCAATCACAACAAAGGATATACGTGGTTCACCCCCAGCGTGGGGCTACGTCCACCAACTCTTCTTCTTCTTTATTATCTTCTTTCAATCTTCTTACATGCACAGAGCCACAAAACCAACTCCGCATAGGACAGGAGATCTGCGTGCACTTTGCCAAATCCTCCTTCCCCGAGTATGGTATAGCACAAAGCCTTCTTACAATCACTTGCACTTAACTCTGCAAGTTCTCAACACATAGTATGCACAGACCCTTCACAACTAATCACACTTAGCAACCTTTACGTATCTTGCACAAAGCCAACTTAGATCTGATTGAACTTCACCCCCTTTACTTACATCACCTAGCTACTTATTTATACATTACAAAAGAGGCCTAAGCATGGGTAAACCCATGGGTTGACATCCCACACCCATTACATAAGCCCTAAACCCAAAAAGCCCGTAAAAGGGGGCGAGATCATGCGATTTCCACTTCACTTGGGCACTCCGTCTTTGACCAGCCTCTTAAAGTCCCAAAAGTGGTCAAATAGGACCAAGGTTCTCCAAAACTTGGTCGAGGGCCAATAGGCCCCCAACACTCACCTATGACTCGTCTCGAGTCACTTTGATCTGGGCAACTCTGCTTCGAAGGCCTTGAGATTGGCTCGGGCTGCCTTGACTTGTTGTTTCGTCAGAGCCTCCTACTCGGCGAACTCCTGAAAGATTTTCTCAGTGACAGGTCCTTCCAAGCGTTGTTCCACTGTGGTGACCACTTGTTTCAGCTGTGCGCCTTGCCCTTCGATCTCCTCAAAAAGTGTACGGGCTTCTCCCTATACCGGCTGAAGTCGATGGGTCACTTCCATGACTTTACTCTAGATTGCATGTACCTGCTACTGAACTGTGCATTGTTCTTGTGACCTTTTCATCTTCTCGACCGCTGATAATAGCTTCAATTGTGCATGTACTGTCGTTGCTTGTTGCTTGGCTTCCTGGAGCTGTGAATCCAATGTCCTTAGTTATGGGTCCTCTGCAAGGCGCTCATAGGTCTGTGCACTTCAATTGTTGAGTTGTTTTCATTCTAAGGCCAATGCCTTGATTCTTCTGACTGTGCTCCGGGCAGTTTCTTCCCGGTGATCTCGTACTTCCTGTGGAGTGCTCGACACTGCTTGCAATTCCAGTTATGCTCCTCTTGCTTGGAGCTACTGAATGGCTTCAACAAGCTTCCCCACTTGGCTCTCAGTTGTTTCCTCTTCCATCTATGCCAGGCCCGACACAAAGCGAAGTGCTCTAGTGATTGCTTCTTTAACTCTAATCTGCTCTGCGAGCAGTTGTTCTTTTTCTTTTCAGAGCTGCTCTCTGTCCTCTGCAAACTTCGCCTAGAGGTCGTCTTTTTCTTGCTGTGCAACCCGATGTTGTTGTAAGGCTTCCTCCTTTTCTTGCTTCAATGCCTTTGTGGCCTGCTCTTTTTCTTCCTGGACCCGACGAAGTCGAGCTTATGTCGCATCTGTTATTCTACTAAGTTGGGCAGGCTCGTCTCCTACTTCTATGCCCCTTGATGACAACGACACAATAGACACTGCACGGCTCGAATAAAGAGCTTGTTGTACCCCTTTGAGCTCTACCTCGATCTTGTCATACATTGTCCCCTGTTTGGCTTCGCTTCACTGCAAAATGTCCTCGGAAGTATCTGATACAGCTGCGATGTTGAGGTCAATATCATCCATCATAATTATAGTCTGTAAGTGGGACTTATTGGCGTCTGACTTCTTCCACGTTGAGGGTTTCTTTGGATAAACCTTTCTTTTCTTGGATGTCTCTATCTTCGTAAGGGGATCTTTAGGCGATGTTACTTCGCCCTGTTCTTGCCTGTCTTCTTCCCCTTCGTCCTCTTCTTTGTCTACTTCGTCACCTCCTTCCCCTCCGGGTGAATCTCCTCTGATGCGTTGTGCATTTCCTGTACTTCTTCCTTCTTCTTCCTCTTGCTACTACTGGGTCCATCATACTCTTCACGAGTGACTACAGGACTTCCAATGAGGTCGGGGTTAGAGAGTTATGTTTGTTCGATTGGTACAAGGAATTTCGCAGGCCATTCCTTGGTTATTTCCTCCATATCTTCTTTGGTGAGTTTGTAATAGGACTGGAGCTCTTCCTTGTGTTCGTCTCTGCGCGTAGTGATGTAAATGAAGTGCCTGTATGTGTGGAACTTCGTTATTGGCTTGAACCTATGAAGTGTATTCGACGTCATGCGAGGGAAGGATTCAATGGCCCTCTTTAGCTGCAAGTAGTAGGTGTGGAACACCGCATTGGACTGCCATTGCTTCGCCATTTCGCTCGAATACCAGAGGGTAATGAACCTCGCGGCCAGTGGTTCAGACGACTCGACTTCAGGGAAGGTTGCTCCCTCTGACATCTCTCAAGTGATGAAGGCAACGAGAATCAACAACCAACTGAAGTGAAAATCGTAGCCCTGGTTTTGCGCTTCACGATAATCTTGCTCCAACTGGTTGATGAGGTAGTTCGCCTAGTTCATTTGTATTCCTTCGATGCATTTTCCTGCGAGGTTGACGATGGACCCTGTGACCTGCATTGTTCTGTTCTTCCTGATGAGATTACCAGCAATCAACTGACAAGATAGGCGCACTGCGCCATTTTGGATGGAGGCTACCTTGTAGCCTCGCTTCCCCTTCTCTATATCGCCGTAGGTGTCCTTTATTCGTTGTGCCAGGCTGTGATCTGTAGCCTTTCCTGGGTAAAAGTCCCGAGGGTCCGGTCCTTGCATGCTCAATCCAGTGATCCAATGGATCAGCGACGGATCTACAGTGATGCACCTATCCAACCACAGGTAATCACCATGGTAGCACGACAGGAAGAGTTTAACGCACACGTTAACCTCCTGATGTCTGCCGAAGTGTGGTATCTTCATCACATTAAGGATTGTTGATCTTGCGATGTCCATGGTCCATGGCTGGGGGATTATCTTTGACTTCTTCCCCGTTGTCTTTGTCAAGTACTTATGTGGTGCAAGCATTCCATAATTCTTGCAGTCTCCCAAGATGAAATCATCGATCTTTAGCATCATAATCTGTCCTAACTGCGGTCCAACTGCGTGTATCCCCTTTGGGAGGTACGCAGTGATCAGTGTATAGTCGAAGTCCCTTGGGACATTGTCACGACTAACCGTGCCAGCTAGAGGCGGGATATAGTCGGGCATGGATGACAGGATGAGCTTCGTGTTTGCCAAGTCGTCACAATGCTTGCTCTGTTTCTCTATCGCAGTTCTGGATGGCCCATATCGATGTGCAATCGATGGGGAGGCTTGCAATCCTCTCGTCGATGAGGCCTGTGCGCCTGCGGACATGACCTTCTCAGCCATAAGGTCAATCAAAATCTCTTCGATGGATTTTTCTACTGCGCTAAGGTCGCTCGACATACACGCTCATGATCAAATGTCTCGGATAGGTGGATAAGCGCTCAAGGTAAGCAGAACGGGTGACAAGGTCTCAATAAGCACTACGCGAAAGCAATTAGTTCTCTGTGGGCTCGGATAATCACAATTTGCAAAAGTGTTCCCGGTAAGACATTCGACGGGTTAATTAGATAGTGTCGTAACAGATTCCTCCAATGGGTAGGAATGCCTCAATCAATACAATTCCATTTGTTATGGCGCGGTCCCAACGGTCCAATGGCGATATTTCTGGGAATAAATATGTTTCTAGCCATTCTGGAGCGTCATTCTAATGGTCTGGACGCCTCCAACGGTCATATTGCTTCACCGTGGCGAAGTGTCAGTATGTGTTGTTTTGCTATTCTCGCGAGGTTCAAGTTCTGCAAGTCTTCCTTCTGCGAAGTCCTCTCTGGAACCTCCTGCAATTTTTCTAGCTTTGCTTTCTTCTTACTGAGATTTCTTGCTTTCTTTCCTGTGATCTACGTCTCTGGATTCCTCTTTCCATTATTGTTCTTATCTTCTCTTAGCATAGTAACTTTGCACTTCTGAGGGTCTTTCACAGGGTTCGAGGGTAATACTTTTTCTCTTACTGTGTCTGGAGTAGGTGCTCTTCTCTTCTGCATGGATAAGTTCTTTAAGCCTTCTTGTGTTCTTTAAACTTCGACAGTCAGGTCTCTGGTCCTTAGTAGCTTCGACTTGTCCTCCCGTTCTTCTATTAAGCGCGCTATTCTCCTAGCCATGAAATCTCTTGATTCTTTCTTTTTCTGTTCTATAGCTTCCTCTTCTTCTTTCCTTCGGATTTGATCTCTCTCAATCCAAGTCCTTCCTAACAAAAGTGTGAAAGGAGTGTTGTTCTCAACAAACTTAATGACCTCGAATTCTTCTTCTGTCGATGTGCCATGAGCACTCATAGGAACATGA
>ML787310.1:24470-44650 GCA_009831015.1 Picea engelmannii
AAAAAATCAATTTTGAACTATTTATTAATTAATCAATTTGATTTCATTTATTGAAAACAAATTTTGGAGAGTTATGAAAAATGATTGTTATCTTCCCTACTCAAATTCAATTCATATAATAACATGAATAAAACTCATAATAATTATGTTGTAAAATCTTAAATAAATCCCATAACCTAAGAAATGAATTAAAACTTTTTTAAAAACCCAACCTTAAATTGAATTTTGAAAAGTGGTTATAATAAGAAAATGTTTTCAAATACTAAAAATTTTCAACCATTTTTGAAAATATTTATTTGTCAATCAAGTTATTGTGTACCATTATATACACAATGTTTAAGGGTGTCATGGATTTTTCCTTTTCTCTTTGGATAAGTGAAGATTGTTATGCTATATATATATATATAGTTATTATTAAAAAAATAATTATATTAAACTTATAATCATGTAATTAATTTAAAAAAACTTATAAATTAATATTTTATTTATAAATTTAATGTTTAGTTTAAATTTTAAAATTTTTAGTGTTATTATGGGTAAGATAAAAAATTGTTGGAACTCTATTTATGAATTCAAAAATAGAATTTAAATAGTTGAAAATGAAAATTTATTTGAGTGATTGAATCTATATAATTTATTTGGTTTTTAAGGATGGTGAATCTATTTATGAATTCAAAAATAGAATTTAAATAGTTGAAAATGAAAATTTCACCAAGATATGTTTGACAAAATTTAAGTGAAAAATTCAAAAAATCTAATGTTTAAACTACCTAAATTTAAAGTTGATTAATAAGTTACAACTAATTAATTATTTTATCTTTGTTTGTTGATAAACATTGTTTTCATTAATACATATACTAATTTTATATTCAAAGTGTAACTTTTAAATTGGATTTTCGCATAGGATCCCTATAATATATAAAGTAATGTTTTTAAGCATGAATGATGGAGGTAATATTAATTTGGAATTGTAATAGTTCAAGTGTTAAACTCTTTATACTTTCATCCTTGAGCAGAAATGATGTGAATTAGGAGGATTATCTATTCATACCTAGTAACATAGGTGGGTATGTATATTAAGTTTAAAAAAATAATTGTAAATTATTTAAAAAAAAATTATATTGATTTTCAAGTATATTTTATTTTCAATTTAAAAATATAATTAAGAAAATTTAAAATACTTGTTAATTATAAAAATAAAATATATTTTTTTATAGATTTTTAAAATGTATTTTATTATCAATTTAAATTTTAAACATATAATTAATTAATAGTATGGTATATAATTTTGAATCATTATTATAAAATATTTTATAAAATTTATGTTTAGAAACTCTTGATATATTAAAGAGCTATCGAACTTAATATTCCCTTTCCCCTAAAGACTTTGCAAAACCTTAGTGCATCATGTTTACAAGGAGTAAGCCCAATGCAATTCCTATAAATTCTTTTGAAGGCACATGAAGAGAAAAAAAAAAAAAAAAAGGAAATTCTACATGTCTAAGCTAAGAGAGGGAATCGAAGGAATGAATACTATCATGTAAATAAAAAGGTTGAACTACTAAATTATTTAATTAAAACAGAATTTCAAAATTTTAAAAATACTAAACAATGAATCTATAAAAAATATTTTTATTTTCAAAACTATGATAAAAACTAAAATGGATTCTAAGGATATGATAGGTAAAAAGGATATGAAATACATAAATGATGAATTTATGAAAGGATGAATTTATGAAAGAGCTATCAAACCATCTTATCTTAAAATATCCTCAATAAAAAGATAATAAAAATAAGATGATTAAGTTCCACTCACATATGAAAACACTAATATGTTTGGAGAGAAAGATAATTTAATCCCAAATACTTAATCATTGATCACATCAACATAAAAAAAAACACGGTTTCAACTATGGACTAATAAACTACATTTTTGGTAATGATTTCATGACATCTATATTTAAGTTGTAGCAGTTATTTTCTCTACACCAAATGCCAACTCTACAAAAAATATAACTATTGCATCCTTATATTTAGAACTTGAAGAGTTTGTGTGGTCTAGATGATTTTGTGAATACAAAAATATTTTTATTGTCTTTTTGTTAGTTTTTATGAAAGAATTAATAACACATTATAGATATAATATGAGAAATAATTTTTTTAGTCAATTAACAAATCTCAAACAAATATTACCAATTATATAACAAATTTATCTTTCCCTTAGTTTTAGAGTTTCTCATTTTTTACATAAACTCTAGTTTCTCCTCCTTGGGATAGTATGGTGCCTAATTATAACCTTTAATCTATATCTTGGTGACTCCAATGAGAAGTTTTCATCAACCCTTCCCCTCTAGAGTGCCTCCATCCTCTTGTTTCTTTAGCCATTTTCCATTTGTGTTATCTTGTAAGGACCTTTCTTATCCTTCAACATATTCTTACTTCCTTAATCCTTATATGATATTTTATCAAACCCTTTTGAATAGAAAAGTAGCTAACTTAACCAATGTATTTCTTCTACAATATCATATTCTTACTTCCTTAATCCTTATATGATATTTTATCAAACCCTTTTGAATAGAAAAGTAGCTAAATTAACCAATGTATTTCTTCTACAATATCATATATACAAAGTATTCCTTATGCAATCTCATATAGATATAAATACATCTCTACATCATGTAAACCTAAAATAATTCAAAATTCTCAAAAAACTATTAACAATCTAATATATAAAAACACTCATCTATGCTTGTCTACACTCATATAAGTAGAAGGTACTATTATCTTGTGGTTTCTCCTATTAACATAAAGATCATGATACATTAAAGCTTATAGACTATCATAAACCATTTATTTGGATAATAAATTTTAAGAAGTATTTATGTGATATAAATATTATACATATCAATTTAATAATAGGTATTTATTTTTAAGAAACATTTAAAAAGAAAAATGTACAACACTCTTAGTTAATGATTTGTTTTCATATATATTTTTAAAAGTAAAAAATGAAAACATTAGAACTAATTAGCATGTTGTTCTCTACAAAGCATTCTATAGTTTGATAGAATTGTTACCCTATACTCCCCCTTTAAAAGGTGGCATGAGGTTGTTAAAGACCTTTTGTCTTGCACTACTTAAAAGTGGTATGAACCTTTGATCCTAGTTGGTATTTTTAATGCATGGACTTATAATGGTTGGAAAGTCTTAGGGGGCAAGTTCATTCATTTGAAAAACATCCAAAAAACTCATATGTATTCATTCATGCTTACACATATATAATAATAACAATAATAATAATAACTTAATTTTACGGTTACAGCCAATTGAGATACCAAATTCTACGGAGATATACATGCCCTATCTCTATGTATTTGAACTTGTGACTTCTTAAAATAAAACACATATTCAATTATATATATAATTAATTAATTAATTTATTGAATGACAAAGACCAATCACACACTTAGAATTTTTTTGTTAAACCATATTTATAATTTACAAGCTTAACAAATTTAGAAAAATAACATCATAATTAATTTTTTAATCTGTATATCTAGTTTGAAAAATTAATTGATGACAGACAACAATCACCAAAAACATGAATGGATGGCACATGACAATCACTAAGTATAAGAAAGAAACACTTTTTTAATTTTTGATGTGATTTGGAAAAAATAACTGATAACGCATGACAATCACTAAGTATAAGAAAGACTTTGTGGATCGTGACATATGATTTACAATCTTAATAAAGTGAGAGGGATGATTTCACAAACAAATTTTTAAACATGAATGGATGGCACATGGCAATCACCAAGTATAAGAAAGACTTTTCGGGATCGTGACATATGATTTAGAATCTTATTAAAGTTAGACGGATAATTTTACAAACAATTTTTTAATCTTTAAAATGTGCTTTTAAAATGATTTACAATCTCTCTGAAGTTAGAAGGAAAATTTGATAACAATTGTTTAATCTGCAGATGTGCTTTGAAAAATTAAATAAAAACAGTGAACTACAATTAGAATGAGGGCACATAGTTTATTAAGAGGAACATGTTCACCTCCAACGGTCTTAGAATTTTTAATGAATAAGGCCCAAAGATCTGTGTAAGGAATCTGGAGAAATTCAAGGGAAAACTCAACATAAAAGACAATGGAACTTCCTAAATTAAACTAACAGCAGACCATCCGATCTGCAGGAATTCAACATGAAACGAATGGCACCTCCTAAATTAAATTAACAACCTTGAGCAAACCACCAAATCTCTCTAGACTGTACATTCTTCTCGTTTCGTTCTCTTTTTAAAATTGTATCTGGCTCCGAAATAACATACAACTACTGAAAGAGTGCATTCTCTAGTTGACATGATCGTTGAAAATGATTTACCATTCTATCTCGCTGGCCAGCTGTAATGTATTATAATTTTCTTTTCATGATCAATTCTACATACGTCAATGTTAAACATGTTTTTTTAGATTGAAATGTGAGTTTTTTCACATGGAATGGGTAGATGTTTTTTAAGACACTCATTTCTTCACACCCAAAGACCCAAATAATGGCCGAGTTCTTTCTGATATGCTCCAAAATAACCCATCAATAATCATGTGTTATGAATGATCATTAATATGTAATAATATTTTACATAAATCATGTGTTATGAATGATCATTAATATGTAATAATATTTTACATAATATAGGAGACACAATGATATAATTGCRGAGGAGGATTAGTAGATTTGTGGATTAAAYTATCAATGTATTTAAATTTTTATGATATTATAGTATGGTTGATTATTATGGTATGGTTGACCATGGTTCACTACTTTTGACTATGGTTGACCATGTTTGGTTATGTTTGACCATAGTTTATTTTGGTTGTCTTGGTTGATTATGTTTGACTATGATTTAGATAGGACAATCATGGTATACTATGGTTGAATTTGGTTGACCATGTTTGACTACAATTAACCATTGTTGGTTATGGCTCACCGTGGTTGATGATGGTTGTTTGTACTTCACATTTAGTTCATCATGGATAACCATGTTTAAATTTGGTTAATTGATCCGTAAACGAGAGGCTTATAGCCTATTTGTCTCACCAACACATAATTATTTGTTAAAATAGTTATAACTCTCATTGTTTAGACGTTGGAATTTTTTTTATCGACCAATCAAGTCCCAAGTCAAGTCAAGTTGGGAAATACAAGTTGGGTCGAAATAAAATTCAATTGGGAAATGCATGTTGGGTCGAAGAAAAAATTGAGTCGGGAAATGCAAGTCAAAATTACTCAAGTCAGAATTACCCAAGTCGGATTTACACAAGTCAAAATTATTCAAGTCAAAATTTCTCAAGTCGGATCTACCCAAGTCAAGATTTTAGTGACGAGTAGCTCAAAGGAATGTCTAAGGGAGAATTTACTCACCAATAACATCAGGAAAGATTTTGGAATGAATTTTGGTAACCCACGGTGCATAAAAATGCAGGGAAGTTGATTTTAATATACCCCAACAAATAAAAATATTTGTAGGTCGATTTTAATATTCATCGACAATCAAGGACGTTTCAGAAGTCAATTTGGCATACAACGACAGAGGAAAACGTTTTGGATGAATTTGGTAGTAGGAAAGTTTTGAAACATGTGGATATGGTCTGTCGGTAGGTAATGAACTTCCAGACAACTCGAGACTTAGATATATATATTATGTATATGATTTATGTCCAAAGGAAAAGTTCTGAATGAGGTCGAGAATGAGCTCAAAGACTGAAAAAAAATTAGAAACCCCTGAATGAATAGCAACGACTCTGGAATGAGGGTCATCAATTTACAACCTCTGAATTCATTGCATGACTACAATTAAATAGTTGTTAGTCTAGTGTATTAACCCATTGAGAACCAGATCAATATAAACAAGCTACTACAATAGAAATAAAATCTCTCGTCTCTATAATATACACATACAACGATTAAATTATAGTGCAAACATTAATCATTCCTAAGAAAACATAAAACAAGACAATCATCAGACATAGACTTTGATTTTGTACCCTGGAAACCTAAACGAGAAAACCAACATTCTTTTGGCTTCAACTAGGCTCTTATTTATTTAGCAATGGGAAAGTTACAGGCTCTCTGGTATATGTCTATGCTCCTCAGTAACATATGCGCATCCTCTCTACACTATTCGCTCCAAAGAACCCCTTTATCATTGTGGAGATACATTATATAAAATGTTGAGTCAAATGGATGAATAACTGGAAGGTCAAGCATCCCCAATGCTTCATCTTCTCTCTAGTTCGTCTCTCCTCCATTTATTTATTTATTTGTATTTTATCTAACATGGGTTTATTCATTTTCATACAACCATATAATACCTGGCTTTTCATACTTTACATACAAAATTGGAGATCAATCATGATGACATGGACCCCTTCACATCAGCAAGTTGATCTCCTTCATCACCCATAGTCTTAAAAATGTTTGTGTTATTCATCTTTGAGTCGTCTTCCAATAGACAATTGTTATTGTCGGATCCGATTCGGATCACACCTCTCCAATGGGAGGAGTTTGGTATCCAAAATCTTCCAAGGATAGATGAGGGAACTTTATTTCAATCTGGTTCCTCTCATACCACTTTATTTTCCTTGTTGGCTGTCTCTTGAGACTAGTCTACCACATTTCTTGTTTTCCTTTAAGAGTTGTCCTCTCCTTGTGTTGCAGAACTATGTCTTACTTCAACTCCTTAAGACCATGAGGTGAAAATTCTTCCATGGTGGGAATAACCTGATGTTATTCCTCCTCATCCAACATGGAGGGTTCAAACAACTTCAAATATTCCATGTTCACCATTGATATGATCTGCATATAATTTGGAAGTTTTAGTCTGAAAGCGTTCTCATTCACTTTCTCAATGATCCCAAATGGTCCTTATCTAAGGGGCTTGGATTTCTTTATTTCTCCTTGCAGTCGTTCCCTACTCTGGAAGAGACACACATTGTCTCCAACACAGAACTTATGATCTGCCCTGTGCTGATCATTCCTGGATTTGTACAATTGTTGTCTCTTCTCAATCTACTCCTAAAACCTTAGATGTATTTTCCTCGTCTTTTCCACAAATGTACTTTCCTTTTATTCTTCTCATTGTAATTCTGCTTCTTCCCTCTGCTTGCCATAAATGATGTCAAATGGTGAAGGAGGTAAATAACCAAAACAAGTTTGGAAAGGGGACTTATTGGTGGAAGAATGCAGTTCTCTATTTTTAAGAGTGTTGAATGTAGATTGTCTTGTCATCCTAAGTCTTTGTATGTTTGTCGTTTTCTCATCTCAAAAGTTGCACCAATGTCCCGTTTACAACCTCATTTTATCCATCATTTTGAGGATGAAAAGTATGAGGATGAAAAGAAGTGGAGTAGTTCAACTTGGTATCCATTCTCTCCCAAATAATTATCCAAAATATTCTGTAATGATCCCAAGCCATTATGCAAGGATCATCACGGTTTTGGTGTCTTTTTAAAACTTTATCTGAGTGAGGTATTTCACCAAACACTTTGTTGATATACTTGTTTAGATGCATTTATATGTGTGTATGAAGCAAATAACAGAAAGACATAACCATGGAACATGCCTCAACCATATGTAATAAGACAGACAAACCAAAACATATCAAATCTTCTTTATTCATAAAATAAAAGAACCTGCTACAATGGAGATGTCGATTTGGAATTCTCAACAGATGGCCAAGATGATAGATAATGGATAACAAGTATGAGATGCTAAAAAATTCTCCCAACAATACAAAAAAATCCTCCAAAGGCTGGATAAGAGATGAAGACCAATGCCAAGTGCCAAACCCCTCATTGTTGGAAGATGTCATGCTCTGCTGGATAACTAAAGCTCCCCAACAATTCGGCCTTGGTGCCAAAGATGACCAATCACCTCCAGAAAGATGCCAAACAGTAGATTGGGTGATGGTAAGAACAACCCAGGTGCCTGAATCTCCAAGATCCCTCTCAATCTCTGTAGATCTAAACTCCTCCACTAAATGGTACGCCCCACTAGATGATTGAAGCCCTAGATAATTCGGCCCTAATGAAGGAGGCCACCAAATTCTCTGAAACTCTCCATAATGATAGATCAGGATGTTGCAATGAGAACCCAAGTGCTCAAATCATCAAATACCTGGTAGATCCTTAGATCTAGCTACCCTCCAAATAATGGTGCGCCCTCCTCTTGGGAAAACATCCCACTCTCAATACAAATCAATCCTCCATTGAAAGACTCCAGAAAACCACCAAGAATGATGCCAAGACACCTGCAAAGGAAACCCAATACCTGGAATTCTTGGAATCCCTTCTCCTCAGCTAGGGAAAATCCCTCATCAATGAATGGTGCACCCCCCTTGCTGGAAACCCCCAACTAGTGCGCCCTCTCTCTATCTGCATAAGTAACTAATGTGGAATCCTCCTGCAACTGAGTAGATATGGAACTAGAATGGCGTGGGATCGTATTGTAGCTCTGAGACCAAGCTTGGGACAAGATAGGTGGAATCTTTCACCACCGAATTGTCCTCTAGGGTTTCTTAAGTCAAAACCCTCAAAACCCCCAAGAGATGGGATCACTAACTAAAGCCAAATATCAAAAGATAATCATACATGAATGCATGAGAAGAGGCCCTTGCCTTTCCTTTATAATTTTGGCTCACCTTGTCCCTCCAAAGTGACTTTCATTTTATTAATATTTAATTAATCACTTTAATTAATTAATTAACCTTTTTACCTCTAAAAAGCTCTTTATCTCTCCTTGTATCTTCCCTGGCCAATGAAAGTCACTTCTAGCCATCCCATCCTGTAGTGTTTCTCCTCCCGATTCCAATGAGCTATTACACTGAGAGTTTGTTCCAAGTAATGTGCCCAAAATGACCTCTTCAATGATTTCAATTAACTTATAGCTCAAAATAGTCAAAATCATGGAAATCGTCGGAATGCAACGAAACCAACACCAACCTATGAAGAATGGATCATAATGATGGAATATGATGATCACGACAATATGGAACCCACAATGCCTCTCAAATACCCCTATACTCGCTATAACATCCATCTGGCTACTCTTGTCATCATAAATCTCTGTACTGTGATGATGTCCCAAAGTGGGGACATTACAGTCCTCCCTGCTAGAAAATTGCTTGTCCTCAAGCAATACCCAAATCCCTCCAGGTAAAATACCAGGATCCCATGTCCGCCTGTGGGGTACACAGGAGAACCCATCAAAAGATGAACAATATCATACTCCACCCCCTGGATCCGATATCAGGAAGTGAACTGCAATACTCTATGAAGCATAGTCTTGAAAGATATCAACCCTGGGAACCTCCTACACATGACACATGGCCTTATATCGAAATGAGTCCATCCTCCAAATATCTACCAAGATCCACACAACCTCCATCAACTGCACATGATGATGCCTGACTGAGGTGATGCAATACCTCTGTGAGGCACCCGCAAGCGATGCGCTCCTCTCAACACTGAAGCTCAATGGAAAGTTAGAATAATTTTCCCCTGCAATGGTCCACTCTCCCCTGTCGGTCAATGAACTACTCAATCCTGCAATCCCTGGGTCCCATGCTAACCTTTGTCGAAGATCCTCATGCTGACACTGCACTACTCTGACCATGATTGTCGCCCCCCTACATACATACTGGATCCTCCTCTCCTGGATCCTCAAGCTGAAATACTTGTGACCACCAGACCTGTTGTCTAGAAACTGTATCTGTAAAGGCATCTTTGTAGAAGAATTACCTATCCAAACATCTCCATGCCCTATCAGGATGATCAAACGGAAGAAAAGGTCTCTCCCCAGAGGACAAGTACCTACATACCTACTCCAAACCAAACCAAGGTGGAGTGTCTGGCTCTCTAGTGCAACCTAGGTCAACATGAACATCATGCTAACAAAACAGACTCCTGGGTCCCATGGAAAACTTGGAAGTTTATCACTTCCAATCTCCTCTAACTATTCCTATGTGAGACTGATCACTATCAGAAGCCCTATGTTCTCATCTTCTACCACCTGGCCAATGATGCTCTCTCTCACACACCAAGTCTCAACTGGCTGCCTATGGCAATCCCTTTCTCTCCAGTTGGATGTCGTAAAGGTACTCATATCAGGTGACCTTGGCCTAGGCACTCTCCATTCTCTCAGCCATTGTCTGTCTCTCCTCATGTGACTTCTGACCTGGTGAAGGTGCTCACTCATAACTATGGGGTGCTACAAAAGAGTCAAATCTGAATACTCCCCTATGTGTATCTCCTCCCTGCAATCCCACACATATTTCTGAACCTGAATGTATATCTCGGCATGTCTCTGTGCACTGTCACTCCTCACTATATGCCTCTTCATACTCATGTCATCTCCCGTAGACTCATGTTGCATCATAGATCCGGGGAGTACTGATGGGTCAACCTCTACCAGGTCAACTAATCTCGGAACACCAATGGAAGTGTCCTCCATCAACTAGTTCTCCTTTGTTAGACCACGAACATCCCCTAACCATGTGACCGAAGGATATATCAGAGTGTCCACCAAGATAGATGAAGTGGATCTCTGATGGATCTCCTCATGAAGCTCATCTGATCTAGACTTTGATTCTTGAAGGGTTGTCTGTGTGCCTCTCAAGAATACTCAAGTGCTCTCCAACTCCTGAGTGAGTCGGTCTACCTCCAACTCCTGCCCCCTCAAAGCCCTGTGATACAACTCGCCAATCCATAGTAAGTAGTCCCTGTCTGTCAACAACTGCTAGTAGTCAATCCTCATCATAGACACTCTCTTCCTGAGAGTGTGAAAATCATCCATGGAAAATCCCCCGTCTGAGCTACCATGTGCCACTGATGCCCTCCAACAGTAATCTTCCATCACTGCATGCATGTCATCAATACGTCTAGTGGTTTCCATGATCATATCCTCACTGGATCTCAACTGTGTTGCTAAGTGGTGTGACTCCTAATCATGTTCATGCTGAGGTGCCACGTAATATCCCTCACCGCCACTGTCACTCTCACTAATGTCAACTCTAGAGTTCCCAAAGACACTCTCTGCATAAGATAACATGCTCAATTTCCCATTGTCTATCGTTCTACTGGGTCTATCCATACGTAACTTCAGATTATCCTCAACTGCTAGCTCCCTCTGAATCATATTGTAACCGGTGTGAGTAGTTGTATCCTCATGTGCACTCAACTTGCTACTATCATCTGTGCCTAGATCCCATATAGATGTATCCATACTCGTTCCATGGTAATCTGATCCTGGAAGTAAGTGCTCCATCCCCCTGTCAGCCTCTGTAATCTACTCAACCAATGGAGTCTCCAATAGCTGTGACTCTATCTCCTCTGTCTAACCTGTATGTGTGAGGTCAACTGCGGGTACGTCCTGTACCTCCTCCTATATTTGTGGGTCTACCTGTCCATGGTGTGCATCTCTCACACTAGTCTCATCCATCATACCTGACGTGCCACTGATCTCCTCATGTGACGTGGCTCTCATGGGTGTCTGAATAGGTGACAGATGTGTCATGGCCCCCATAGGAACCTCATCATCTCTAAGTGATAACACGTGTGACTCCTCACTATTGTCACCACTCTACTGAGGTGTAAGGTCATCAATGATATGTGACATGTCTGCTGAGACACTAGGGCTATCATCCTGTCCATCCAGCTGCCTATCCACTACACAAGGGTCATCCTCCTCCTCCAGCATGCAAGCATCACTAGCCTCTGTTCAAGAGTCATCCTCACTATCCTCTGAGGTAGAGTCACTATCACTAGCCTTTGTGCAAGAGCCACTGTCATCATTTGACTGCTCTGGATCAAAATTTATCACTCCATCCACACACACCTCATCCTCCCTGTCATAGTGTGCTTCAATAGTGTGATTTTGATCCCTACACCTATGATCAGGTTCCCATGGTCCCTTGCAATAGTGGAAAGGTTGTGTGCTCCTACTGGGAGTGGGGTTTCTCTATTATTCCCGCCATATAGCTGCTTCTTTTTTCTTTTCACTTGCTATGATTATCCCATGTAAAATATCCCATTTGCTCCAATGGGGATTTCTATAAGATGCATATTGTGGGAAGGTTATTATAGCCTTTGTTTCCTTGCTAAGGTCGTCAGACATGATCTCCAAACATGATATCTCAAAGGCTATCTTATCCATTTCTTTCCAACTATCCATTTATCCCTATGAAAGACCCCTTAGGTTTGTAGAATTTAAGCTCTGATACCACTGTAATGATCCCAAGCCATTATGCAAGGATCATCACGGTTTCTGAGTCTTTTTAAAACTTTTTCTGAGTGAGGTATTTCGTCAAACACTTTGTTGATCTACTTGTTTAGATGTGCTTATATGTGTGTATGCAGAAAATAACAGAAAGAGATAACCATGGAACATACCTCAACCATATGCAATAAGATAGACAAGCCAAAACATATCAAATCTTCTTTATTCATAAAATAGAAGAACCTGCTACAATGAAGATGTCGATCTGGAATGCTCAACAAATGGCCAAGATGATAGACAATGGATAATAGGTACGAGATGCTACAAAATGCTCCCGACGATGCAAAATAAGCCTCCAAAGGCTGGATAAGAGATGAAGACCAATGCCAAGTGCCAAACCCCTCACTGTTGAAAGATGCCACGCTTTGCTAGATAATTGAAACTCCCCAACAATTTGGCCCTGGTGCCAAAGGTGTCCAATCACCTCTAGAATGATGCCAAATAGTAGATTGGGTGATGGTAAGAACAACCCAGGTGCCTGAATCTCCAAGATCCCTCTCAATTTCTGTAGATCTGAACTCCTCCACTGAATGGTGTGCCCCACTGGATGAATGAAGCCCTAGATAATTTTGCCCTGATCAAGGAGGCCACCAAATGCTCTGGAACTCTCCATAATGATAGATCAGGACGCTGCAATGAGAACCCAAGTGCTCAAATCCTCAAATACCTGCTAGATCCTTATATCTAGCTACCCTCCAAATAATGGTTTGCCCTCCTCTTGGGAAAATGTACCACTCTGACGCTAGTGGACGCTCCCTACACAACCCGCAGGTCGGAAGGTTCATGTTAGCACAGGATCTTTCCTTTACCATGGCCTGAAGAACTCTAAATGGCTCTTCTATTTCCCTGTCGGGAAATCTATAACCAAAGAAACTCTCTCGGGATCCCCTCTTTGCACTTGGGAGACTAGACTTCGCGACTTTGCGAGGTCAGTGGTTGAGCGTTGGTCTCTCGAATCCCCGAAACTCAAAAATAGTCAACGTTGACCTTTCATTTTTTCCTTCAGGATTTTCCCTATCATGATTTCAGTACTTGCGATGTCAAACAACTTGTCTCACCGACTCCTGAACCCCGATTTTCCGAAACTTCGTTACATTTCGCGAGTTTGACTTTTCAATGCTATGTCACCTTTGTCGATATTCAGGATTTCATGGTATCACGAATCCTGCTGTAAATGTTTTGGGACTTCCACCCACGAAACTCCAAAATAGTGCGCCACCTGTCCACCTCGCTGAATTCTCCGTGGCCCACACGATCCTCTTTCCCTTTCAGGATATCGCATTTCGTGATATTGCGATTCCTGTTACAATGTTTAGAGGACTTCCACCCACGAAACCCCGATATACGTATCCACGTGTAAATCCGATAGCCCTGGTGGCTCGGATCTATGGTCCTACCCCTCCTGAGCTTTTAACCCTTAGGGATACTCACGGTAACTCCCCTGCTTCTCTGTGAGATCTGACGGCTCATGGAAATTCTTGAATTCCCCTCAGAGAATTTCGACCGTCCGTCTCTTCTTCTGAGAATCTCTGCACAACTAGCTAAGATGATTCTTTCCACAAAACTTGTTCTTCTGCGGTGCAACCTTACAATGCCTGCTTAAACAATTCAAGGTGCTTGGCCTCCTTTCCTGCCTTCAACGACCCTTTGAAGATTTCGGATCCTTCTGAAATGCCCTCAACTTCGAGTCTTAGAGAAGACTCTTGCGCGCACTCCTTGCGGAAACCTTCAAACACTTCCAAGTGTTGAATTTCCTTTGACCCCGTGCACACTTGCAGTAGTAGTCTCAAAATACTTTGCTCAGGTACGCAACTCTGAGACTTATCTTGGCCTGCACGGCTCCTGCACTTCTGTAGAAATGAGAACAAAAGCTACTCTATCCGAACCCTTTATCAACGCACTCCTTGCAGGAATATTTCTCAGACAAAGAAACAACTGAAACTCATTCCTACTTCCTTTCAGATTTCAGACATTCAAGAAGAAATCATTCATACATAGCATAAAATAAAATGTATAACAGGAAGAAAACATTCATGAGCATATCATTCAACATCAATACACAGAGAACAAACATGAAACCATGAATTTGAATCAAACTCCTCTGTTAATCCAAATCTCTGTACATGGGTGTTCTTACATAGCTCTCTGCATGCTCTTCTATGATCTTCAATTATGCTTCTGATCTAATGTTACAATACACAATGAGGGTGTCTATATCCCGTTTTCCCCCTTGCGCTCTAAAACTGTCCAATCTAGAATTAAAATTCTATCTACTTGCATTAACTACTATAAATGCCTTCTACCTACTAAGGACGAGAGAAAATTGCTCAAGGTCCGATTACATTATACAAGTGCGCTCCTTCTTAATGGCTTCATTTAAGATTGTGCATCAACTTCAAGGTGATTTCAAAATCTGCAGTTGGCGCATGCCCAACTGTCCCTTGTCTTCGCACTGGCTCACTTGATGTTGGGGATGCTCTTGCATCACACTCTCAATACAAATTGATCCTCCATTGAAAGACTCCGGAAAACCTCCAAGAATGATGCCAAGACACCTGCAAAGGAAACCCAATACCTAGAATTCTTGGAATCCCTTCTCCTCAGCTAGGATGAATCCCTCCTCAATGAATGTTGTCTCCCCCTTGCTGGAAACCCCCAACTGGTGCGCCCTCTCTCTATCTTCACAAGAAAATGATGTGGAATCCTCCTGCAACTGAGTATATATGGAACTAGAATGGTGTGGGAGCATATTGCAGCTCTGAGACCAAGCTTGGGACAAGCTAGGTGGAATCTTTCACCATCAAATCGTCCTCTATGGTTTGTTAAGTCAAAACCCTCAAAACCCCCAAGAGATGGGCTCACTAGCTAAAGCCAGATATCAAAAGATAATCATACATGAATGCATGAGAAGAGGCCCTTCTCTTTCCTTTATACTTTTAGCTCACCTTGTCCCTCCAAAGTGACTTTCATTTTATTAATATTTAATTAATCACTTTAATTAATTAATTAACCTTTTTACCTTTGAAAAGCTCCTTATATCTCCTTGTGGCTTCCCTGGCCACTGAAAGTCACTTCTAGTCATCCCATCCTGTAGTGTTTCTCCTCCCGATTCCAATGAGATATTACACTGAGAGGTTCTTCCAATTAATGTGCCCAAAATGACCTCTTTAGTGATTTCAATTAACTTATAGCTCAAAATAGTCAAAATCATGAAAATCATCAGAATGCAACGAAACCAACGCCAACCTGTGCGGAATGGATCATAATGATGGAATATGATGATCAACATAATATGGACCCCACAATGCCTCTCAAATACCCCTGTACTCGCTATAACATCCATCTGGCTACTCTGGTCATCATAAATCTCTGCACTGTGATGATGTCCCAAAGTGGGGACATTACATATTCTCAAGAACCTATTGTCCCTATTAGATATGATGGAGGTTGGAAATATAAAATGTACCTAGACATGGGTGAAGAATAGTTCAGTTGGTTCTTATCCAGAGATTATCTTCTTACAAGTAATGAGCACACACATTTTGTTTAAATGGTCCACCACAATGAACAAGTAGTCATGGCATCTATAATTCATGGGTAAACCTCCAAAACAATCCACTGAGATTCTCTCCCATGGCCTGTTTGGTACTGGAAATGGCATCTACAAACCAAGTTTATGATTGCTTGTCTTACTAGTGCTGCAAATAACACAACTTCTAACAAACTTTTCCACCTTTTACTGTATATTGGCCAATACACATATCTTTATAGGTTCGCCACTGTCTTTGTCACACCAAAATTATCAACAAATCTAAAAGTGTGTGACTCTCTCATCAACTGCACTCTTTTGTCCCTGGCTATGCATAATTTTCCTAGCTTGTACAATATCCCATCTTGGAGGTGATATTCATTTCCTTCCATGACAACAACTATCCTTTCCTTTAGCTACTTGTATACTTCCCTGAAATCTTTACCTCCCTCATAATATTCACTCAAAATTTCATGAGTGAAATGATCAAGCTGCATTATCATTCCAATCGCTACAATCTTCTTCACTGGAAGTCGAGAGAGAATGTTTGATAGTGTATTCATGACTCCTTTATTTTACTTAATCAACAAATTAAATTGTTGCAAGAAACCTAACCACTTGTAAAGTCTCACTTGTTACATATTTCTCTTAATCTATATATACTAAAGAGGATGATGATTTGTGTGTATGATAGTCTCTTTCCCCAAGAGGTAATTCCTCCAATTCATTATTTCTTGTAAAATCGCTAGGAGATTTGTATCATAAGTGGGATAGTCAAGCACTACTCCATGAAAAAACTCTGAATGGTAACACATAGGCCTTCCTCATTGCATGAGTACTACTCCTAATGCATATCCACTAGCATCAGTCTCTAGCTCAAATGATAGCTACAAAGTTGGCATGATTAATACTGGAGCATCACTTATTTTCTTCTTCAAGTATTTAAATGCTCTTTGTTCTGTCTTACCCCAATGAAATTTATTTCCTTTTTCAATTATGGCATGCAATGGTGCTTCTACTGTGGATAAATTAACGATGAAATTTCTCAAATACTGAGTTTCTTCCATGAAACTCTTGACCTCTATCACATTGGAGGGAATAGGCCATTGTGTGATTGTTGCAACCTTCTCTGGATCTACCCTCAACTCTCCTCCTCCAATCATGTGTCCAATATATATCAAGTAAGTCTTCCCAAAATCACATTTCTACAAGATGAAAATCAACTGAGTCTTCTTCAAGGTCTCTAATACATGTTTCACATGTGACATGTGATCTTGCCAAGTGTTTTTGAAGATTAGTATGTCATCCATATATACTATTACAAAAGAGTCAATGAAAGGACGTATTATATTTTTCATGAGTTTCATAAATGTTGCAGGTGCATTGCATAATCCAAAATAAATTACTAACCATTCATACAAACCTTGTCTTGTTTTGAATGGTGTCTTCCACACATCTTTTTCTTCGATCCTCACTTGGTAGTAACCTAATTTGCGGTGCATCTTAGTGAAAAATTTAACTTGTTGCAATTGATCCAACAAGTTATAAATCCTTGGAAAAGGATATCTATTTTTGATGGTGATCTTATTTAGGGCACAATAGACAATGCACATTCTCCAACTTCCATCTTTCTTTCACACCAAGATAATGAGTGAACCACACAGTGATGTATTGGGTCTGATCACTCCCTACTCCAACAACTATTGGAGATCTTTATTTACTTCATCTGATTTGATGATGGAATTCCTATACATCCCAATGTTAGGCAGTGGTGATTTCAGAAACAATTGAGTCTCGTGTTTGAGCTCTCTCTTTGGTGGAAGTTCTTGAGGCTCTTGAAACACTTCCATGCAGGCTTCAATCAATTGTTGTAATTATTGACAATGCTTTCCATTACATCCTTCCAAGGATGGCTTGATATCCAACTTGTTGCCTTCTCCTTGCTATTTTCTTTCTCTTAGGAAAACAAGACAAAATTCTTTGTATTTCCCGTGATTCTTCTTTCCTGATCAACACTACTCAAATATAGGTTAGCTTTATAGTTGTGTGCGTTTATTGCATAAGATTTTCCATCCTTGACTAGATTTTACTAGTTTTATATGCTTCTAAAAAACGGTGTCCCTCACACACAAATATGGACTTCCCAAGATGAATCCACATATGTCTAGAAAAACCACATCTGCAACTACTTCATCAACAAAATTCTTATTGATGGAAAATTTAATTTTGCATTGCTTGCACACTTTCAATTCCACATATTTCCTTACCCATCCCATGGCGTATCGATGTGGATTATATTGAGTCTCCATCCCAATCTTCTCAACCAATTGTACAGATATCAAGCTGGATTGTGAACCTGGATCGAACAAATAATCCATATTGCCTTGGTTCATGGGGATTTTAATGCAGAAAAGTTCACTCATTTCTTTCTCCTCCGTGTGATTGAAACAAACTAATGCCACCTATTTCTGAAGATTAGTGCAGTTAATATTCCCTTCTAGGTATGATGTGATATCCACTTGTTTCTCAACATCCAATGATATTAATGATTTCTTCTTATTTTTTTGAAAATATTTGGGGCACTTCTGAATGTGAAATTTCCAACAATTACCCTTTGTGTGTCACTTTCAATGACATCCTTTACATTGTTTGATGGAATTTGTTTCTTCTTTTGTTTCTACCACAACCTTCTTCACATTCCACTTCCTCTATTTTTTATTCTTTCTCTACTACTCTTGTGGTTCTCCTTGCTTTTGAGGCTTTGTTTGTTGCTTCCTCTTGTCTCCCTCAAGGTATTATGCTTGAATGTTGGCCTCATCAATTGTATTTTGTATGAATAGCATCAATTTCCTATGAGTTTGAGGAAATAATGTCCCCAAATAGTTTACCAAACTATCTAGACTTTTGAGAGAGACTCTCATTATAAAACCCTGTTTCCCCCAGTCTGTAAAAATAACTATACTAGCCAAGTATTGTGGCAAACTCAGATATGTGAATGTGTGATGTGAATTGACCTTATGAAAAAGGTCAATGAATGTAAATAATATTATGAATATATATATTGCAGGACTGCTAAGAGGGGGATGTGCTGAAAAAGAGACCACGATGGCTGAAGAAAGGTGGTGGAAGGCAGCTAGAATGGTGGCGTTAACTTCCACCGAAACCAATACCGTATTTGGACTTCACTGGCTCAGAGAACCAAGAGCGGCTCGTTGGCCCCAAATTAAATGACTCGTTAGGTTGTTAGGTAAATGGATCCTCATGAGTAATGAGGGATGGGGGTGAGGCGCCCATCTGGAGAGTCCTCATACCTAACCATTGCGAGGAAAATCATGCCAGACGCAACCTTGCCGAAAAGAGAAAAGGCAGGAAGAGTGTGCGATCAAGGGCAGATGCGGCGGGAAGAGGAGAAGGAAAAGAACTCTGGAAAAATACAAAGTGAGTGATAGCAGAGAAGAAGGAGAGTAACCTTCATTCTCAGTCACTGGCGAACAGAGACTCAACCTCGCAGCATTGTGGTCTCAGCTCGGGGGTGGATAGTGGTAAATCCATTGGGAGTCGCTGAGCCTATGGTTGGGTGGAAATGAGCACCCCTCTCAGTAGTTGCATCACCTCTAGTGTTTTTCTGATAAGTGTTATATCTTGTATCTTGAAATTTATATGCTGACATGTATGTTCATAGTCTGTGCAATTATGAATGGTTTCAGTGCAAGACTGTCTGCATGGTGTTTTGATCATAAATGATGGTTGCATGTTTTTATTGGAAAGACCACATATGGCTTATGTTTATATATATATATATGTGATGAACTAATACATATTTTCAAGTCTACTCTCGGGAGATTTGTTCCTGTGTTTGTCCTACCTAATGCCTTGGATAGATTTCCTCACGAAGGCACCCTTTCAACACCACTTCCTTACCTTTGAGAAGCCCTTCCAGTCTGGTCTTCAAAACTTGGTGTAAATTTCCTGAGGATCCGAAGGAATATGTTATAGTTTAAGCCTTAAACTCTTGCATAGGGGACAATGGTCCTCGTAGATCCCAACATTTCAGCATTTCGATACCCGGAGTACCTAAGGGTGAGTCCCCTTGCACTCGCAAGTCCTAAAACCCTGACTTGTGAAATCCCGAATTATTAGCGTGGGGGTAAATTAAGAGCTTTCGGATGTAATGTCCCCCACCTCTTAGAGAGGTGATGAGGAGACTCAGTGGCCTGGGCACCCCCACTAGGTCATAGTCTCACACTGAGGGGGGGAAAAGTCAAGAAGTTAAAAGTTATATTTTTAAGTTGACTTAAGAAAGGAAAA
>ML787310.1:60950-78564 GCA_009831015.1 Picea engelmannii
CATAAGCAAACCGGCGAGATGGTTTTCCACACTCTGGCCCACGCTACGACCTCTGCATCAAAATTTCGGGTAGCTTTGAGCAATGCCCAGACCCAACTGAAGATGGAGAAAATTTCGTCCTTCGCGAAGGACAACAAAATCAAAACACTGGAGGAGTTGGTCCTCAAGATTGGTTATGACCCTGCGAATGTCAAAGCAGCTGAAGAGATGATTAAAAAGAAAAACGCTGACATCGCATCTTTGAGAAAACAACTAAATCTCCCTCCGACGGAAGATCCACAGGCAAAGGAGATAGCTGAAAAGGAAGGTGAAAAGGATGATATGTTGAAATTACTCATGGAGCAAAATGCTCAATTAAAAGAGATGGAAGCAGAGATGGAAAGACTGCTGAGAGAGAAAGAGAAAACAAAGACAATGGAAGGCATCCCATTGAGTGCTATCCCAATTGCAGGATTGAGCACAGCGACAGTGACAGCCATTCCATCTGCTGCATCAGTACCACTACCAGAGGCAGCAACAGACTTGGCCAAGTCTATGGAGAGGATGAACCTGCAGGAGTCTGAAATTAGTAGGCTTAAGAAAGAAGTAGAGAATATCTAAGAGCTGAAGACTTCTTTCTAGGCTAGTCTTTCCAAAGAGAAACAGGTAAATGAGCAAATCAAGAAGGAGTTACAGCAACTCCAGAAACAGACAATGGTAGGGAAAACTTTGGCAAAGGTGGAAGAGATCGTGTGGACTGATATTTCCAAGTCTATAAACAAAATATGGCCCATGGTTCAAATTATGTTTGAACAAAACGAGTTGCTCGAGAGGAGCAAGCAGGCAGTGGAGAAGATCAGAACTGAGCTGGGAGACATGCCAGCGCAAGATAATGAAATCATAAGATTCCTGAATTCCAAAACCAGGGAGGAACTAGAAGAATTGAAAATTGAAGACAGGACAAAAACCATATTGGAAGTGAAAAGAGTCCTGACCAAAAGAGGTCTCATGCTTCAACTTGAGGAGAAAATTCAAGTTATGGATCAGGGAGTGCAGAAGTTTTTTAACAAGATAGATGCTCTGCAAAGGAAGGGCCTGCCTGGTATGAAGGTCATTAATGACAAATTAATGACACTCCCTGATTATAAGAAAAGGTTGGCTGAAGTGTCCAAGGACAATCATAAATTTGCAGGTATATAGGGAAGCATCACTGGAAAGGCATTCATGGACGCTTTGCAGTTGGATATTAGTATCCAACATGAGATTAAGCCCATATTCGTCATCAAGCCCACATTTGATAAATACACGGACATGGACGAAGTATACCGAAGATTGTTTAAAGTCACAGTGCCAGGTCATATCAGATGGGAAGAGCTATGTGATCTACTAGATTAACTAATGAGCTGTCACATTCAGTCACCTGTCCTATCAGAAGAGGTTGCAGAGGCACCTCGCCAACGGCCTACCCCTGAAATTCAGCATACTGTTGTATTGAGTCATCAAAATAGTTTTGATTAGTTAGGTTAGTTAGTCTAAAAATAGCATGAGCACGTCCTGATCAGTTATGACATGAGCGTTTGTATTTTGTAGTATAAATACTTCAGTTTCCGGAGTATTGAGGGTTGTTGATTCGCACACCCTATTGCTGTAAAACTGTATCATTTTTTAAGAGATCCACCATTAATAAAGAAGAGGCATTTCACATGATTCTTGCGTATGTTCACTGGTGATGTGATTTTCTAAGTTAAATGTTTTCTTTCTCCGTATTCATTTTGTTTTCTGAATCTAATCTTTATGAGTAGCGTTATGTTGCAGGATTTATCTCTGATACCCTGTTTTTTATTCTAAAGGTTTAAATGTTTGTCTTCTAATATCTTCATTTAATAAATTCTTAACTTCTTGTTAATTGAAGCTATTTTCCTCACCCATTCTTCCATTCATCATTTCAATTACTAAAAGATCCAGTGAATATATTACCTCGCCTTGTGAAAATCTCCTTTGGCATTTCTGGTTATTTCTCAGATTTGATTAAATACAGAACCCATAGCCCAATGGAAGTGTAGTTTGTCTCAACCAACTAAAAAAAAAACCCTTTACAACAAAACCAATGATTCTTTTAACTAGCCTAATATCTGAAATTAAACAAAGCTAAATCATATAGAGAGATCCCTCTCTAAGGCTGGAAAGGCTAGATCCCATCTTTAAAAGTGGTTGTTTAAGGTTACCTTTGTGAATTTCTTCTTTTCAACCTCTAGGAAATTTACCAAGTGCTAACAGTAGGGATGATGAGATCTTTTCAACGCATGTCTAGGCATTGATCAATCATTTGGACAGAGATGAGGCCAGGGCGCCGGCACCCGCTGAGGTTCCGCCATGTGAACGAGCCGTTACTGGTAGCATTCATCGTGAACTAGAGAAGATCAAATTTCCTGAGTTCTTTGGTGCCTCGGATGGCACAGCTGCCGAGGCATGGTTGGAGAACATGGCGATGTGCTTCGCACTTCATGATTATACCTCCAACATGAAGGTCTGCATGATGATATTTAAACTGAAGGGGGGCGCTCTTCTATGGTGGAAGACGCTCCTACCGCAACTGAACATGGTTGTCGAAGACGTGTCATGGGAACTGTTAGAGGAACAGTTCCGAGAGAGGTACCTTTCAGAGGAATTTATTGAGCGTCAGCTCAATGAGTTCAACGCATTACGACAGGGAGGTCGTACGGTGCCCAAGTACGAGGCACATTTTATGGAGCTTCTCTGGTATGCTCTGCACCTTAACACTGAGAAGCTCAAGGTCAACAGGTTCGTGTTTGGCCTTAAAGGTAGCCTGCGTGCAAAGGTTAGGATCTTGATGCCTCAAACCTTGCACGACACTGTCCAAAAGGCCCTCATAGCAGAGGAGGAGCTTATCAGTGGGGGTCAGACGAGGACTCCACCAAGACCAGCAGGGCAGGGTTCATCTGGAACACCGCAGCATCAGACACCAGTGAAAAATACATCGGGATTTCATGGCTTCCAGAGGGGATCCACTTTCACTACACCCCGATGATTGCCACCTTGGTAGCAGACACCTTATCGGGGACCATAGCAAAAACAAAAACGTCGTCAGTAGCAGCAGTAGCAATTTTGACATGTTCAGCAGAACAGACCTGGGTTCCAGGCTGGTGGGTTGTCATATTCTACTTCGGGCACCAGGACTACTGGGTCGAAGAAGGGGTGTTGGACGTGTGGGGAGCCACACTACCAGCATGACTGTCCTGTGGAAAGGACCAGAGCGTCCAGATCAGCCAAACCCACTACAGTGGGAGATATGGGCAAGGCCCATCAGATTCATGCAACGGTGAATAACTGCCAGGAAGAGCACCTGTCGAATGTGCTTGAGACGACAGGTACTGTTGCTGACCAGACCCTTAGTATTTTGATAGACCTAGGTGCTACTGAGAGTTTCATTTCTAGTGCAGTGATAAAATGGATTAAGGTTTTGGCAGTCGAACAAGATGATTTTAGCTATGTGGAGATGACATCGGGAGCCAAACAGAAGGTTGGAGAAAGGGTTATGGGCTGTGCCCTTAACCTGGGAGAGTTTTTCATGAGGGCCAACTTGTACGTCACAATCCTAGGATCTTATGATGTCATGATTGGTATGGATTGGTTGGAGTCGCATGAGGTGACACTCAACTGTAAGACAAAAAAGTTGAGCTTGGTTGATGATGAGGGACAGAGATGTGGGATTGTAGGACGGAACCAGGGAGTTTCCCTGAGGTTCATCTCTTCCTTATAGTTACGAAATAGTATGCGCAAGGGGTGCAATCTTTATGCGATCCTTGCGTTAAATGAGAAGGGAGTAGCGGAAGGTCTAGAACACCTTTCAGTGGTGAGAGAGTTTGTGGACGTGTTCCCGAAGGAGTTACCGGGGATGCCGTCGGAGAGGGAATTGGAGTTTACCATAGACCTGAAATCGGAGACCGAACCGATAAAAAGAACAACTTATCGGATGTCGACCCTGGAGTTGCAAGAGTTGAAAATGAAACTGAAGGAGTTGTTGGTTCTGGGACTGATACGCCCTAGTGTGTCACCGTGGGGTGCACCAGTTATTTTCATACGAAAGAAGGACAGATCATGGAGTCTTTGCATTGACTACCATCAACTGAACAAGGCTACGATCAAGAATCAGTATCCCTTACCAAGAATTGATGATCTTTTCGATCAAATGAAGGGTGTGACGGTGTTCTCCAGTTATGGATCAAGGAGGATCACATCCCTAAGACTTCCTTTAAGAGGAGATTTGGACACTACGAGTTTACTATTTTACCATTTGGGCTGACAAACGCCCCAGGGGTATTTATGATTTTGATGAACGGGGTGTTCCGCGAGTACTTGGAAAAGTTCGTCCAAGTATTCATTGATGATATTTTGATATACTCTCGGATGATGGAGGAGCATGACGAGTACTTGCGCTTGGTACTACAGTGTCTGCGAGAGTAAAACTTGTATGGAAAGTTGTCCAAACGCTCTTTTTATCAATCGAGGATTCACTACTTATGGCATGTCATCTCCGGTGAAGGTATCGACGTGGATCCAGCCAAGGTTGAGGCTATTATGGAATGGATTGTGTCGATGAATTTCACAGAAGTGCGTATTTTTATGGGTTTAGCAGGATACTATCGACGGTTTGTCGAGGGATTTTCGAAGATAGAAAATCCGATCACGGAATTGCAGAAGAAAAACAAGAAGTTTGTTTGGACAGAGAAATGCATGGAAGCATTTCGAAGGCTTAAAGAGTTGTTAACCACAACGCCGATACTAAAGGTTCCTGACATGGACGCAAAATTCTTGGTATGCATGGACGCATCCAAGGAATGTTTAGGCGGAGTCTTGATGCAAGATGGATGAGTGATTGCTTACATTTCAAGGAAACTGAGAAGGCATGAGGAGAACTACATGATGCATGATTTGGAGTTATTATCCATCGTATATGCCTTTAAGGTTTGGAGACACTACCTGGTTGGAAGAAAATTTGAACTAAATACTGATCATTGTGGACTACAACACATTTTTACAAAAGGTGACCTGAACGTGCGACAATGACGTTGGTCAGAATTTCTTAGTGAGTACGACTTCGAGATTACTTACATAAAGGGAACAGTGAATCGAGCGTTTGATTCTTTGAGTCGGAGACAATGCATCTTCTTGGTTTTGCCTCTTCAGACAAACTTACATGAGAAAATTGCATGACGACGACTGGTACATAGAGGTCGAGGGTTTTATCGGACAAAACACCAGGATGGCACCACGATACGAGGGATTTTCATTTGATAGCGATGGGTTATTGAGGTTTAGTAGTCGGATTTACGTACCTAAGAGAGGATCATAGAGAAGTTTACATGTCTCACCTGGGAGTCATGAAGATGAGGGAAGACCTTAAACCCTTATTCTTCTGGAAGGGAATGAAGGCCGACATAGTCAACTATGTGGCCAGATGTTTAGAGTGTCAACAAGTAAAGGCTGAACATAGATACCCAGCAGGATTACTACAACCACATGCCATTCCATAATCGAAATGGGAGGTCATTCGATGGATTTTATTGTTGGATTGCCACTGACAGCAAGGAGACATGACTCGATCTTCGTAGTAGTAGACACTCTGATGAAGAGTTCTCACTTTATTCCTGTGCGTACGACGTATCAGGCACCTGACATTGCTAGAGTTTTCATCCATGAGATTGTGAGGCTGCATGGCATGCCTAAGAGGATTATATCCGATTGAGGATCGGTGTTTATTGGACAATCTTGGATGATATTCCAGGAGGCCTTGGGAACATAACTTAACTTTAGTACTGCGTATCACCCAGAGACTGACAGACAAACTGATCGAACAAACCAAACCTTAGATGACATGTTGCGCAGGTACGTAATGGACCAACAAAAGCATTGGGAAGAATTCTTTCCTCTAGTAGAGTTCCCTTACAACAACCATTACCAGAGCACCATTAAAATGGTGCCCTTCGAGCTTCTTTATAGGCGACCATGTCAGATGCCCTTGAGTTGGGATCGGCTTGAGGATAGGGTCCTAGTGGGACTAGAATCGATCCAAAAAAATGGAAAAGAAAATGAAAACCATAAGATAAAGAATTAAAGAAGCGTAGGATCGATAGAAGAGTTATGTTGATGCGCACCAAGTCGACCGTAGTTACGAGGTCGGCGATCGAGTCTTCTTGCGGGTTAAACCACATAAGAGTTCGATTAAGTTTGGGAAGGGAGTTAAACTCTCTCCTAGGTTCATGTGACCTTTCGAGATTGTGGAGAGAAAGGGGCCCGTGGCCTATCGACTAGCCTTGCCTGATTCTTTGAGGCGTATGCACGATGTTTTTCATGTATCTGTTTTGAGACATTATATTAGTGATCCTACACATGTGATTGACCTAAGTTCCTTGCAGGTATCAGATGAGGGAGTGCTCACAGCTGAGTCGGTCTACATCTTAGATCATCACGTTCGACAGTTACGACGTCGAACGGTAGATTAGGTTAAGGTCTAGTGGGACAATTATAGTCCACACTCGGCGACCTAGGAGGACGCATATGATATGCACCAACAATTTCCACTTTTGTTTGATGCATAGACTTATGATATTGTGATACACTTATTTCAGCATTTATACTATGAAACTTCGGGACAAAGTTTAGGCCAAGAGGGGGTGTATGCAATATCCCGTGCCGACGCACTGAGAAAACTTATTCTTTGAGGACACTTTCTCGTAAGTGATCTGGACTTTTATGATAAGAAAACATTTATCCTTGATTATGATGCAATATGATAGATGACATGATGTTTTATTGTTTTGACATGCACAGGTGCTATTGACTTGGTTTTACTGAGTGTGCAGGGTTTTTGACCTTGATGATGCAGAGGCATCGATGGGACCCCTTGGACTCTGGATCGAGTCAGGGAGTGTGCTTTGGGGTTGATTGTTTAATGTGATTTTAGTATATTTGATTTGATGATATGATTTGGGCATGTTATGACACGATTGTTGATGATGTAGGCTGACGATAGCTTTCTGACCAAACTCACATATGGAGTAAAGAGACCACACATGATTTCCAGAGAGGTTGAGGGAGAGGGGTGGACAACAGCCCTGCCACAGCCTACTAGGACTCTTTCCGTGGCTCGAAATATAGGTTAATGATTACCTAGTTCGAGAGGATACACGATGCTATGGGGGAAGACTACGACAGTCGCTCATGATGATTCTAAAGGGCGTGCAATAAGGTGGGCACCTTATTCCTTAGAGCCCTTCGTCTCCCACAAGTTCACCTGGCGGAGTGTTGACTCCAGGGGTTATTGATGTCTACCAATCACTCAAGTTGGCGAGTGGCACCCTTGGAGCACGTGGTGCATCCTAAAGGGCACGTCGCGCAAAAGAAACAAAATTCGGCGAGTGGTACCCTTGGAGCACGTGGTGCATCCTGAAGGGCACGTCCAACGAAATAATCACAAGTTAGTGAGTGGCACCCTTGGAGCATGTGGTGCATCCTGAAGGGAACGTCGTGCAAAAGAAACAACTGAGGTGAGTGGCACCCTTGGAGCACGTGGTGCGTCCTGAAGGGAACGTTGCATTGATGTTGAGGAAGGAACAAACCTATATGGCCCTAAGACTTTAACACCTTAATAAATTCTTAAAATGACTTCCCTAAATAATTGTCGCCCAGTTCAGAATCTAAACCTAAGTATAAAACTTCTCTAGGGTAAAATTTTCTTTAGCCTTAAGAAAATTCCCTATAAAAATAAAAATAAAGATATAAACTAAAACCCACTTAAGTAATAGTTTTAGTCTTTTTAAATTTAGAGGGTAAAATGAAGAGAGGAATAATTTAATTAAAATATGTGGTTTTAAATTGTAAAGAGGAAATAAATTATTTAACTTGTGGAAGTATAAAAAAATTTTAAATTAATAGTAAAGGGAAAGGAGTAAATAACGCAACTGCCATTTTGGCTCTAATAATAAGGGGAAATAAGGGAATAATAAGAATTAAGAAACTAAGTAATGGATGAAACATAATAAAGGAAAGTTGGCAACTTATGGTAAAAAGCGAGGTCAACATAGTAAGGAATCTGCAATTAAGAACCTTCTAATTTGAGCTAATTTATCAACTTCTTTTTAGGGAAATTATTTAAAACATGTAAGGGGATCTAGGAACACCTAGGAGGAAATTTAGGAGCAACTCTAGGTGGGTGAGGGAAATGAGTCATTTAATAATTTAAGGAAAATAATTATTGGAGGAAAGAGGGGGATGGAAGACACTTGTGCGAAGGAGAATATTTAGAATATTTTTATTAAAACTTAATTTAAAAGTGATTTAGGGAAAGTGTGAGGTTTGGAGAACTCTATAAAAGAAAGGGAAGATGAGGAAGAAATGGGATCGACTGTTAGCATAATGTTACGCTGTCGAATTTGTGACTTGACTGATTACTTGTGGGGAGTTGGGACATCCCAACTTGGATAAGAGTGGTATCTTGGCCTTGCGAGACGAGCTGTGAGCTAGAAGTACCATCTAGATAGTGTGTGGCCCCTTTGCGTCTTGGCGGGCTAAGGGGGAAGCAGATTACCCCTAGCGTTGGTTGGGAGGTACCGGTGAGGTATCGGCGGTCGACGAACGGGAGAGGCACAGAGCTCAAGTGCGGGATAGCGTCTTCCATTATTTGTCGTCGGTCACAGGTACGCAAGTGTGTTTGTTTGTTTAAGAATAAAATGAAATTTTTTTAAAGTTGTATATGAATCCTTATGATGATGATTGATGTGATGAATTTTGGATCATCCCATTTCCTTGTTGTTGTTTTCTGCGCCTAGACTGTTATAACCCCGTAATCCTTTCGACGGGTTATCCTTGGCTCTGGTATTCTCTTACTATTGGCTGCAATTTCTTACTGTTGATATTTAGGCGTTTATATCTGACTGGGGGCGTTTTTAAATATGGTTATGGGCGTTTGTAATAATGTCGGCATTTATATATTACTGTGGGCATTTTGTATTGTTGTAGGCGTTTATAAATTATGGTGGGAATGTTTATATATTACTATGGGCAGATGTGTTGTTGTAGGCGTTTATAAATTACGGTGGGCGTTTGTTTTAATCTGGGCATTTTCATATTGCCGTGGGCATTTTGTTTTAATCTGGGCATTTTCATATTGCCATGGGAGTTTTGTTTTAATCTGAGCATTTTCATATTGCCATGGGAATTTTGTTTTAATCTGGGCATTTTCATATTGCCGTGGGCATTTTGTTTTAATCTGGGCATTTTCATATTGTCGTGGGCATTTTGTTTTAATCTGGGCATTTTCATGTTGCCATGGGCATTTTGTTTTAATCTAGGCATTTTCATATTGTCATGGTTGTTTTGTTTTAATATGGGCATTTTCATATTGACGTGGGCGTTTTGTTTTAATCTGGACATTTTCATATTGTCGTGGGCATTTTGTTTTAATCTGGGCATTTTCATATTGTCGTGGGCATTTTGTTTTAATCTGGTCATTTTCATATTGCCCTGGGCATTTTGTTTTAATCCGAGCATTTTCATATTGTCGTGGAAATTTTTTTTTAGTCTGGGCATTTTCATATTGTCGTGGGCATTTTCATATTGTCGTGGGCGTTTTCATATTGTCGTAGGTGTTTTGATATCACTGTGGGAATTTTTATATCACCATGGGAATTTTTATATTACTATGGGTGTTTTCTATTACCGTGGGCGTTTTGTATATCACTGTGGGCATTTTCATTTTTGTAATATTAGATCTGACTATTCGTTCTGGCAATAGTGGTATGGGCATTTTAGTTTTTGTAAAATTAGATCTGAGAATTCGTTCTGGCAATAGTTGTATGGGCAATTTCGTTTTGTAAATTTAGATCTAAGAATTTGTTCTGGCAATAGATGTATTGGGCATTTTGTTTTCATAAATTTAGATCTGAGAATTCGTTCTGGCAACAATTGTTGGGCATGATAGCTCTTGATGTTTTTAATCAGCGAATTAACCTCAGGACAACGCACTATCCTTATTTATTAAATTATTGTTTTCAGTTAGAGATGAAATTTATATATTAATCCATTAATCTAGAGACACCCTATCCCTCGTAAAATCTTGATGGGTTGTATTCTAAACCGGAAGTAGGAAAGTATTGCTCATGTTTTAAGTGTCGGTTGAGATTGGATTATTTCAAATTAATTGAATGCATTCAATTTTTGCATTAATGGGAAATCAACTTTATTGTTAAGAGCAACCTCCCATGTCAGTAATGTTTTCTGATAGCAATCTACCTTATTTAATAAAGGCAATCTGCCTTGTATTAGTTAACTTTTCATAACAACAACTACTTTATATTAGTTAGTATGTATTAATAGCAAGCTACTTTATTTGGCTGATGTTTCAATTAATGTTAATAGCTAGTAGATGAGAACATGGTTAAATTAGAACTGCCCAATTTGAAAGTGTAATGATTACAGTTGATTGGTGAATATTGACTATATGGCAATTTCCAGACATGCTGATTGATCTATGATAGAGAATGCATTATTAATTGCTTGCGATAAGGATCTTGTGATCGCTTAATTGTACATTTAATGTTAGCATTCTAGTTTATATAGATGCTATGGTCATCAAGAGTAATGACTAGTTGGAAGGAACGTTGTATTAAGGATGGGTTGCATTTAACCTTGCTAAAACTGGCTGCATTTAGTGTCCAATTGCTAATGGTTCTCCCTTTTTTTTAATTTTAGCCAAGCTAGTTAGCCTACAGTTGATGTTACTTACATGTTAACCTTGGCGAAGTTCCGACTGGATTATTGATGAATATTTAGTGTTGCTTTAGATGGCACCTTATGGCCTTATGGATGCAATACCGATGGTTTTAGTTATCGCTACTTGAGCAGTGGTTAGTATGTAGTGAATGATTGACATAGATTTAGTTTTTACGCATTGAGGATTTATGTAGTAGATGGTGGATCTAGATATTTAGTTTTTATATAGTTATTTCTAATGATGGCTTAAACTTACTTATTCTGGTGCCCGTGATTATTTAAGAATTGAATGACATGTTGCCTGATGAATGATACTTATGCGCAATGGAAGAATCATGTAATGTAGTGCTTCATGTTAAATGCTTAGGGTAAGGTTAATGTTAATGTATTTTTTTTAAGGTAACGATAGTATAATGAATGTTTAATGTTGGTGCTAATTGTTATGGAACTGTTAAGGTGATGTTTGTTATATGTTTTAAGGAAATGTGGAAATAATGTTGTAGATAACATGTAAGTTGAAAGGTGGTCGTCATTTTATTTATTTATGATCAATGTAATGTTGATTTATTTTATGGTAAAGTTATTGTAACTACATTGCATTGGTAGCATACAAGGAGTAATGTGATTGGCGATTGACGTTTTAGTTGCAAGGTTTTTATAACATAAGATGTGAGGTTGTTAAGATAATGTTATTGTAATTTTATGGTATATGTAACATATAGGATGTATTGAGATTGTTAATTAATTTCAGGGTTAGTACTATATTTGGAATTGTCCAAACTCACAGTTGTATGATATCAGACTCTTCGATCTGATAAAGCTAGTTTCTCTATATATAAGTCTGTGTGTGTAATTATTTTCTGTGTAAAGAATCCAGTGTCGTATCAAGACTCTCGGGCCCTTTAAAGGCATGGTTTACACTCTTGCGACACACCTCTAATAGGATGTATTGAGATTGTTAATTAATTTCAGGGTTAGTACTATATTTGGAATTGTCCAAACTCACAGTTGTATGATATCAGACTCTTCAATCTGATAAAGCTACTTGCTCTGTATATAAGTCTGTGTGTGTAATTATTTTTTGTGTAAAGAATCCAGTGTCGTATCAAGACTCTCGGGCCCTTTAAAGGCATGGTTTCCACTCTTGCGACACACCTCTAAGGTCGTATCAGTAGTCTCAAGCTCTTTAAAGGCAGAGTTCCCACCACTGCGACCTCCTGACAGAGATTACTAGTTTCTGCCTGAGTAGTCGGCGAGGAGCATATCTGACATTCTCTCTCTCTGGAGCAGAGAACTAATATTAAACGCCCTACTTTCCTGTGCAGAAATAGTAAAATCTACTACTATGGATTCTTCCATCTGTGTTCGTACTGTACATAACACAGTATGTCGTTTAATGTTTGTAGTTACTTGTTGTGTGCCTTCTGTCTTCTTGTTTTGATCATCGTGGTTTCGTCTTGTTAGTCGTCGAGTGGCGACGTGAGTCAAGTGTGCCTGTTTCCTTTTTACACGTGCACAGACACCTTAAACAAAACAAAAAAATTGCACATGTTATCAGAGTTGTTGTCGTAATGAGGAGGTTGTTACACTTTGAGGGATTCAGGTAGGCCCACTTGAAATACTAAGATCTAATCATATGGAGAAGTTGCTAAAAAAAGGCCTCTCAAGCATTATTGCCCAATTTAATGCCATACAAGTTATGGAATGTCTCACACAGGAAATCCGTCCATGTCCCAAATATGCAATAGGTCCTTGAAAAACATCATTAGTTGTTTTTTTAATCCCTATACAAAGACATATATTGTGTATAAAACCCCTTGTTAAGAAAAATGTCATATACAAAGCACCATGAATCTGGTGTTTTGTTACTACCATTCGTGAATCTCAAATACCCA
This sequence comes from Picea engelmannii, assembly GCA_009831015.1. Taxonomy (NCBI): domain Eukaryota; kingdom Viridiplantae; phylum Streptophyta; class Pinopsida; order Pinales; family Pinaceae; genus Picea; species Picea engelmannii. The sequence goes on from ML787310.1 coordinate 73,616, forward strand.
TTGAAATCTTCTTCAATCTATTTGGGTGACTAAATATTTTATGTAATTGTACTAGTATTTTTTTATAAATTCAAGAACAATAGTTGTGCAATATCTCATCAACACACATATATAGCACGATTGTTTGAGAGGCATTTGGTACTATCAAGGTTTTTTGTCTATTTTTGTGGGACCGTGGATCCCTATTTACAACTCCAATGTTGGGCTCAATTTCTCCTCATAATTAGCATACTTTTTCAAGTTTGCCAAAAAAAGATTGATACATCTTTTCTATGTTAGGGATATTGAGCCTCCCAGTTTGAATGGACGATTTGTCATATAATAAAATACCAAGTCGGTTTCCTCCCTCCATGAAACTGGTTGCCTTCTTCCATATGTGATGTCTAATGAAATTATAGATTTACATTGTGTACCATCAACTAAATGTGAGAAAGTCTCTATGTTTCCACCAAGTATCCTTTATATATATACATATAAATTTTATATATATACACATATAAATTTCATCTTCACTTGTAAGGATTTTTTTAAACAAAACAGATAACTGACAGTTTATCTTATTTTTTTTTAAGGGGGATATGATAAGAAACAGAGAGCTTCCAAATTTTATCTTATGGTAGCTCCCAAGTGTTAGGGACTGGGAACCAGGGATGATTTTAGGGGCTAAATTTCGCCCATGGGCTAATTTTCCATGGTTTTTCCCAAAAAAAGATTTACTATTCTAAAAATGATTCTCCCAAATTCTATAGGATAAAATTATTTTACCTTAAAAATCGCAAAACATTTATACAAACTATATAAAATCCTTAGAAATTTGAATATTTTTACAAAAATATCGCCAAACATTTATAGTTGTCATATGAGGGATTAGTAAGATTCACCAAGGTTTCTACATTTGAAAATAAATATCCATCCTTAAAATCATCCCTGCTGGGAACAACCACATATTTTGATTTTATCTTAATCCTAGATTCAGCATAATTGAAAATTTCCACTACAACTCTATAGATGTCTTTGTGTTCAATAAGCATTTTGGGCTCCCATTCATCATGCAAAAACTTCCCTTTATTGAATTCATATTGATCAATAGAAAGAATCCCTCGACGATATGGACTTGTCAATGGAAGAACATGTTACCTTTCTCGGGAGGTATGTGTTTTTCATTACTTTTTAAAATCTAAACATTTGTTTTATAAATTATAGTTGAGATTTTTTTTCGTATTTCTAGTCTGTTTTACGTAGAGAGAAGAAGCAATTTCTATGGCTAATTTTGCAGAAAAAGAAATGGATTTAAGGGGTCCATCAATATGTTGGGGAGTATCCAAGTATGCACTTGATTTGAATAATATTTTTGACAATTTTGTAAACTATTTCAATATGCAACTGAAAAATAAACTGAAATTTATTCTATTGAACAAGTGCAAGACACTATGAACATGGAAGGTGGCAACCCTTATGGGAAGATTTTGTTAGAAGAAAGATATCTAACGGAGAAAATTTAGTGAGTATCTTATTTCCCTCATAATTTTCAATGAATCCATTAATGGAACACAATTTAGTAATTATATTAATTTATCAATCATGCATACAGTGGAATCCATAATTAATTCATTTGCTACTTGGTCGATTTAAAACTTCATAGAAAGATGCAGCCACGAACCATGGCATTGTAGCCATCAAATTCAGAGACTCTAGTGTTGTATTGCACATTGTTTATAGGAACAAAGTGTTCAAAGTTGAAGTTGAACAATGGACTGTGGAATTTTTTTTAGGATAAGAGAGTTTTGCTAAAATAAAACAATGTTGTTGTTTTTAAGTGAATCAGTTGTTTTTATGTAAATGCCTTGTCATGTTTTCACATTTAAATTCCAATATTTTTAGAAAACGAAAGAATGGACTTATTTAACTTAGCTTCTACTATTTAGGAAAATAAAAGAGATCTTCCTAAAATTCATAAAAAAATACTTTCTTCGAAAATGATCAGCAAGTTTAGTCTAAGCAAATTATTAACCAAGTAATTGTAAACTTCGGACCAATGAATTAATAATTCCAAAATATTCAGGAAAAATTAAAAAACACCTATGTTACTAAATTCTATCAATGTCATTGTGTTGAAACTAGATGTCTCCTTAAGCTATCTTATGATGCCCCACATTATTATTATTATTATTATTTACTTAAATAATAATAATAACAATAATATTATCCTAATGTCATTATTATGAATAATATTATTTATAACAATAATAATAATTGTTATTCTAAAGGGGTCATCCATATATTATTATTAAATAATAATAAGAATATTATCCTAAAGGACCATCCCCATATTATTATTATTATTATTATTATAAAATGAATAAATAAATATTACATATTATTAGATTTTTTTAATTTAATTGGGAAGGCCCATAGAACTGTAGGGTTCGAGCCCATGCTCTAATACCATGTGTCAAAACTTTAAATTTCAATAACCTAAATAAATATGTAAACACAACATTTTAAAACTAGATATGTTAAAATATTGATGCATGATTCAATATTTCACAACTTACAAGGAGTATGTGGTCAGTAACTTACCTGGAAACCACATACCTATAATATGATGACTTCAGAAAAGTAGCAATACCTTGATCATTGGATTTACCAACCACAATAGAAAGTGGGGGAAGACTTATACCTTGCTACTTTAATCTTCTGTAGCAGGTCACCCTAGAAGCCTCAATTGAATAATATGTGAGAAATTAGTTAGCCTTGTCATCTCTATAGACCATACAATAAAGAGATCTCCTTTGCTCCTTCCTTCCCCTCCTTATAAAGAATTCAAGTGGATGTTATGGAGTGCATTCATGAATGCTATATAGGAAGGAAAAAAGAGAAAATGGCATCTCTCTTTTGGATGGTTTATAAAGAGGACAAGGTAAAACAATTGTTGGCATAGTAGTTAATTGAGGGTTGTGGGTTTCATTCTATTAAATATTAGGGTATAAAGATCTACAGTTGGTGGGTGGAGAGTAGTCACCCACTTTTTGTTATGGTTGTTGAAGTCGAATATCAAGGTATGGATACTTTTACGAAGTCAACATATTACATGTATGTGGTTTCCATGTAAGTTACTAACCACATACTCCTTTTAAGTTGTGAAATATTGAATCATGCACCACTATTTTAACTCATCTAGTTTGTAGATGTGGTGTTTACTTCTTTATTTAGGTTATTGAGATTTAGTTTTCTTACCCATTGTATAAGAGCGTAGGATCCAATCATCAAGGCCTATGTCACTTCCCAATTAAATCGTACAAATTGAAGATTTGAAATATAGATCTATAAAAAAACTCACTATGTCATACTTAAACCGATTCTTAATGGAATTGTCATTACAAAAGTTGTAAGATCTCGTGAGGCAATTCTGGAGAGAAATTATGCTTTTGTCCACGAGTTAAAATTTGAAGACCATTGAGAATTATTAGTAGACACCAAAGGAAGGAACCTTGAACAACATCTGGTGCCAATTAGATGGGGTATTTCATCTCATGAACAACGCTTAGATAAGAGCATATTAGATGCATAATTTTTTTTTATAAAGTTTAACTAATGGATGTTTGAGTCTCCTTGCTTCTGGAGACCTCCATAATAAATTAGTCCAAAAATAAGAGTGAAAAGGAAAAGATCACTAAAGTTAGGGATACATCAAAATAAATTGGAAGAGAAGACACCACCTTCATAATGTAGATTTCAGTTATATTTTTTATATCTATTGTGACAAAATGTTTCAGTGAAATATCCGAGTCTGTTTATAGATCAATGAAAAATGATTGAGATATTTATTAATCCAACATAAACCATGAGGAATGTTAGAATACAACATAGCCCCTGAAGAATGTTGTCATGTGACATAACCCTCGAGGAATGTAGTAATTTAACAAAACTCAACAATGATGAACAATTCAATCCAACTTGATCCTCATTCAATGTTGTAATTCCACATATGCCTTGATGAATGTGAAAAAACAACATAACCATTGAGGAATATAACACTTCAACATAAGTAAACTAAGATGGATGTCACGGTGAGACATAACCATTTACCAACATTGTAATCCAACATAACCCTTGAAGAATATTTCAATATGACATAACTCTTGAAGACAATCGCAATACGACATAACTATTCAGGGACATGGCACTTTGACACAAGTCTACCAAGATGAACACCATAATCCAACAAAACCATATCCAAACAAGTTTAAATATGGTCAACCATTGTCAACCACAATCCATCGTGGTAAAAAAATTACCAAACATGGCCAATCATAATTAAACATTGTTTACCACATGTTACTGTGTTCAAGCCATGATCAAACATGGTTAAATATTAAGAAATATTACATTCCCACGAAACCATTGTCAAACAAAATCAAACATGGTTGACCATATTCAACCATAGCTAAACATTGAGGAACCTTGCAATTGAACAAAATTATTTTAAGGGAAATCACAATGTGACATAACCCTTGGTGAACATCAAGATGGGACATATTCATTGATAAACATAACTATTTTACATAATTCAACAAACATGGACATCACAATGTGACATAACCATATTATCCAAATCTTATTGCCACAATGTACAACATAATTTTGAAGTCAACCTACAATGTCATAATATGATATAATATTTGGTCACCTATAATGTTGTGATGTGATATATGTTTGAATTCAACCACTTGAATTTATACTATGACATAAAATTCTATTGAACCATTTAATGTTGCAATGTGACATTATATTAAAGTTAATCATTGTCAATCACAGTCAACAATAGTGAAAATTATCAACCACATTCAAATATGGTCAACCAAATTCAAACATGATGAACAACAATTAACCATGTAGATAATCATGGTGAAAGGATGTCTAAACATCGACAACCATAGATGAGCATG
>ML787310.1:108671-138174 GCA_009831015.1 Picea engelmannii
CAAGGCCATTAAGGGTGTGTGGTTAGTGCTTTGTCGTCGGGTACATTTCCCTCACGCGAGAGGGCTCATCGACTGGAAGTGGCTGGTGCAGGCCATGGCCTAATTAGTATTCGGAGGGCGCTCGCCGGTTGATGCCATAAATGGGCGTCCTTGCCGTCGTCCGCGTGTCTGCTGATGCCCTCGTGTCACCCAATCCGGGGGACCACAATTTAATATATTATTGTATATTAACCACTTTTAATCTATTAATGTATATTGCATTGTATTTTTAAAGTAATACAATGTATATTAAAGTATATTGCATTGCATTAATAAAGTAATAAAATAATACATTAATAAAGTAGTAATGCATTACTAAAGTATTAATACATTATTCATTAATGTAATATATAAATTAAATATATATATATATATATATATATATATATATATATATATATATATATAATGCAATGTATTAATTAATTAATACATTAATAATGTAATGTATTAATTAATTAATACATTTATAAAATATAAAATACTATATTGCTAAAGTTTTAATTCACTAATAAAGTAATACATTTAATACATTAAAACATTAATAACGTAGTAATATATTGACCTTAATAATGTTAATAATACATTATTAAATATGAATACATTAATATACTAATTGTCATTAACCATGGTTGACCATGAATATGGTTCAATATGGTTGATTGAGGTTTATTATGATTGACCATCCTCATGGCTAAGCTTGTTGACCATGTGAATATGATTATGGCGGGCCATGATTATGTTAGAGAAAACCTATTGTTGTGGCAATGCGACATTAGGTTTTGTCACATAGCGACGAAAGGCAAATGTTCATTCATTTGCGATGACAAGGAAATGTTCATCGCATTGTGACGATAGGGGAAATGTTCATCAAAATGCGATGTTCACTTATGTTCTTCACATTACGACGACAAGGGAGTTTTCATCATACTACGACGATAGGACTATGTCATAACATTGTGATCGTCATATATGTTTGTCAAATTATGATTGACATGTATGTTCGTCACATTGTGACATTCATATATGTTCGTCACATTTCGACATTACTATTTTTGGCATTACTACATTGCAATGTTGATTATGTTTTGGTCATCACATTGCGACATTATGTTTTGTTTATCACATTATGACATCAACTTTTATACCTCAAATGACATTGTAAGGTTATGGTCAACAAATTACAATGGAGGGTTTTTGTTTGTCAAATTATGGCATTGGAAAAATTTTGTCACTCTCCAATAGAGGGGATATGTTCATCACATTGTGAAATCAGGAAGTGTTCGTCTCATTGCAATGTTCGTCTATGTTGGTCACATGATTACGTTAGGTTGTGTACATCACATTGTGAAAATGGGTTTTGTTCATCCCATTGTAACATTTGGAAAGAAATGCGACGTCCGGATATGTGTGTCAGATTGCAATGTGAGGATATGATTTCACATTGCAATGAGAAGGAAATGTTCATCACATTGTGACAACAAGGAAATGTTCATTACATTGCGATGGGAAGGAAATTTTCATCACATTGTGACGAAAAGGAAATGTTCATTACATTGTGATGCTAGGAAAATGTTAATCACACTGCAACGACAATTACAAAGAATTATAGAAGAATGTGTTGAACTAAAAGTTGTTGATGGAGCCAGTTAGAATAGTTCGGTGGCCACCAATATTCACCTAGATCAATCCTCCCCCCTTAGGAGGCAATGTTCTCCATTGTCTTGAGTTCCCCCATTAGGTGTGGAAACTTCTACTGAATTTGGCCCCGGGTGAGCCACTTGCCTTGGTGGAGGAGTTGCCCTGCCTTGACAACCTAATAAAGATGGATCCTCTATCGGCGGGTGCCCTTGACATGTGTGTCCAATATTTGATCAGTGGATGCCCATTCCATGTAGTCAGGGTTGAGACATGTTGGTGCCAACTATTCTATGATATCTGAGGTGTCCAATGATGGTGGAAAATATGGCCGAAGGAGGTCCACATTGAACAGTGGGTGAAAGCCAAGTAAGGGTGGAGTGTTGAAATCAAAAGCATTTCTACCCACAACCTTGGTGATAGTGTAAGGCCCATATCGATGTGGGAAGAGCTTCCGATGAGGCCCTACAAGGTGCAATTTCTACAAATGTAACCATACATTGTCTCCCACCTAAAACTGATGCGATAATCAATGTTGATCATGGAATTGCTTGTACTTAGCTTTGGCTTTCTGAAAAATCTCATGGACCTGTTAGCGGATGTGTTGAATCCACTCAATGAATCGGGTGGCTTTTTCGGGCTCAGACTGAATATCGAAATATTATGCATGTGTGGTTGCAAGAGGTAGTGCAACATCAATCGGACCCAAGGGCTGGAATCCCATCCCCACCTGAAATGGTCTATGGATGGTGGAGATATGGAGAGCCATGTTATAGTTGTGTTAAACATAGGGAATACTCTCATCCCATGTACATGAATCCTTAGAGTTGTACATGTGTAGGATGTGCATAGTCATCCAATTGGTGACCTCTGTCTAGACATCGGTTTGGCGGTGGAAAGAAGTGCATTCAGTGAACTTGGTGTCCAACAATGACAAGAGACTCGACAAAATGTGTTGAGAAACCTGATGTCCCGATTAGAGATGATGGTCTTTGGTATCCCAAAATGGACGCAAACTCATTCGAAGAATATCTTGGAAGTATCTGTCGTTGTGATGCCCTTCTTGCAGGTTGTGAGAATGGTCATCCTCAAAAATCGATCAACTACCACAAATAGACAATCATTGCCTTTCTTGGTGGATGGAAGGCTAGACATGTAATCCATCGAGATGGATTCCCAAGAATGCTCATGAGTAGGAAGCGAGGTGTATAATCCTTGCTTATTGATGGTTGGTTTGGAAATGGTCAATGTTTTTTCCAATAAAAATGTTTTTGTAGAACAACCACAGTTTTATCCACGTCAAAATGTTCTTCCATCCGACTCTAGTGAGCCTCCCAAATCAGGTTTGCACGCTAATTTGGAGGAACATAGATATGGCCCAAATGGCATAACAATCCATCTTGAATGTGAAAATCAGTGACATTCGCGCCTGTACCCAAGAGATGATAGGTGGTGGAAAAGTCCGGATATTTCTGATAAAGTTGGGGCCACTCAGATGCCTCATGCCCACACGAATGGAGCATGGTAGCGAGTGCAACAACCAGAGTTTGACTGAGGAAGTCTACGACACGATTTGTGCTCCCTGTGTTATACTTGATGTTGAGAGGGAACAACTGCAGGTAGGTGAACCACTTATCATGGAGGTCATTTTGCAACTTACCTTGCGTCTGTATGAAGCACAGAGGCTTGTGATAAGTGTGGATGATTTTCTCATTTCCCAAAATGTAATCTTTCCATTGATGATAGGATTGTACAATGGAATACATTTCCTTGTCATAGGTGGGGTGTTTCCGAACAATATATGATAGTGTCTCACTATGGTATGCTACTAGATGACCATGTTGAGTGAGAACTCCTCCTACAACATAGTCGGATGCATCAGTCTCAATATCGAATGGTTGTTGCAAATCGGGTAAGGATAGTATTGGATGTTAGCACAAGTGATGCTTCATATCATCAAATCCTCATTGTTGTTCCTTCCCCCACACGAAATTTTTCGTGCCACCACCCTTGGTCACTTGAATGAGGGCCCATGCAATATGATAGAATCCTAACACGAACTGTTGGTAGAAGTTGGCAAGTCCCAAGAAGATTTGAAGCTCGGTTAGTGTGGTCGGGGATGGTCGGCCATGGATGACTTGGATCTTAGCTAGATAAACATGTACCCCATTCTCATCAACAATGTATCTCAAGTATTGGACCATATTCATGCCAAAGGAGAATTTGTCCAGGTTGGAATATAGCTTGTGATGCTGCAGAGTGCTCAAAACCTATTGAATATGTTGCATGTGCTCCTCCCAAGTTCCGTTGAATATGAGGATGTCATCCAAATACACCACCACAAAAGATTTGGTGAAGGGTATCAATACAACATCCATTAACCTCATGAAAGTGGCTGGTGCATTTGTCAAGCCAAAGAGCATGACCAGCCATTCGAAGAGACCTTCTTTAGATTCGAAAGTTGTCTTCGATACATTAGTTGGTTCGATGAGAACCTAGTGGTATACTGACTTTAGGTCAATATTACTGAATAAATTTTCCCTCTTGAGTTTGTCAAGAAGGTCATCAATTCTAGGAATTGGGTATCGGTTCCTGACTATGATTTTATTTAATGCTCTGTAAGCAATGCATAGTCGTCAGGTCCCTTCTTTCTTCTGCACCAGTATAATCGGGCCTCTACAATGGGATGATCATGGTATAATGTGCCCCTTTTGAAGAATATATTGTATCTTATGATTTATTTCATCATTTTCCATCAGCGAGTGATGATATACTTGTCCATTACAAAGAGGTTCACTGAGGGTTAGATTAATTGGATGCTTGACTTGGAAGTGCATCGGTACCCCGGTGGGTGAGGAGAAGATGTCTTTGTACTCTTCCATGATCCTATCCACTTTCTTCTGCTTCAAATAGAGGTTCTGTGTAGAGGCCATAGATGTAGCAATGCCCTTCTGCTTACTGTGAGAATGGATCACAAAGAAGATGAACTTACCATTCTGTGAAATGACCTTATTGCAATTCTTAGCAGAGATTAAATAAATAGTGGTAGGTGATGCTATATTTGGTATTGTTTACAATTTTCTACCCAAAGTAATCATAACATTGTAGGGTATAGAATCATACACAACATGTCTCTTCCACAAATATGATTTTCCTAAAAGAACATCACAAACTTGAAGGGGATAAATATAAAAAAATACATCGTCTTTGAAAGGCTTTATTTCATAGGGAAGACGACAGTATTGGATGACGTCAAGATCTATTCCTTTGTGAAGCCAACAAATGGCGTAGGGCTACGAGTGTTGTTTCATTGATAGGTCCAACTTCTTGACGACCTCTGCTGAGATCAGGTTCTTCTGACTGCCTCTATCGATAATGAAATGAAGTGTACCCCCTTTACCCACATCTATGAGTGAAAGAGGCATTCCCCTTCCTTTGATTCTTCTGGTTTTCTTTGTTGGAATTTGGTGGTAGGGACAATGAGACTGGGTTCAACATCAATAATCCACTTCCCCCTTCTATATTTGATTCGGAGTGATAATCTGCCTCTGAATTGGAATCTTTCAGCCCAACCACCAGTGACTGCTTGAAGCAATATTCTTCGATATTGTGCCAAGGGATTTTATGGTATTCACACCATTTTCCCATGTCCTTCATCGACTTCTCATTACCCTTCTTATGTTTCAGCTTGAACTGGTTGTCCTGATAGCGGCCATATTTTCTCTATCCCCTTTTTTGTGGGTTGGGGCGGCCTTTTCCCTACTTCGACTGTGAGGAGTTTTCAAATACAAACTCTTTCCTCTTCTATTTAAATTTATTCTCAATCTTGAAAACATATCTATAAGTCGTAGCCAATGATGTGATGTCTACTACGTGCATTTGTCTGAGTAGAATGATGGCAATGAGTCTCCAGAGGACTTGTTAACATTACTCATGAATTCCAAAACTGTAGAAATCCAAAAACCTCGCCCTAGGAGATGAAACACCAAACGTTATGTGGGCCTTGATGGGTATGTTGGTACGTCAAATTCCTGAGGTCATAATTTTTGCATATGACCTTCATTTTAATCACGTGATAGCCCATTGGAAAGGTATTTTTGATAAATACACATTATGCCATCAAACTCTAACTACGTCTACATTTTGACTGTGGCAAGCCAAAAAACACTGTGTAGGGCCCCAAAATGGACATGGAAGTACAAAAGGATGTGATGACATGAAAAAATCCAAAATAAGCCAATTGGATTAGGCAACTGGCCACCAATATCCACCTGGAAGGTGTGTAGGGATCCAAATATCCCAGTAAGTGTAGAACCAACAATTACAAAGAATTACAAAAGAATGTGTTGAACTAAAAGTTGACAATGGATCCAGTTGGAATAGGTGGGTGGGCACCGATATCCACCTAGATCAAAACCATAGTAAAACATACTCAACCATTGTGAAACATGCATACATAGTCAAACATTTTCAAACATACTCAAATATAAAAAAACCTTGTTTAATTATATATATATATATTTAATATGATATTGATATTAATTCACATGACCATGGAAGGAATTTCACATCTCCCCAATACTCAAGACGACATTAAATTGTTTTAACCATAAGAGTGTTTTTACTTTCAATTTTTTTTATATAAAAAGTTGACATAAAATTATTTTACTTAAGTTTTTATATATATGGTCCACACTGAAATTATTTTTCTCTTATTATTCTTTTTTAAATTCCAACTGTCCACTTTATATAAAGTGTGGAAGGAATTACACATCCATCTCTTTATGGTAAGTAGAAAATTAATTATTTTAATTTTAATTTATCTCTCTCTCTCTTTACATAGAGGTGATAGAGAATTACATCTCTCAACTCCATGTTGAGTACCAAAGGAATTAAAATAGGTGGACATAGAATTTTTTTATTTCTGGATCACATTGAAATTTCTTTTTTCTTATTAATATTTTTTTAGTTCCACATGTTAACTCCATAATATTAAGCATTAAAGGAATTGGACATCTTTAGAAGAAACCATATTTTTTTTACTTTCAATTACTCTGTCTATAAAGAGTTCATATATAAAAAAAAAATTAAGATATATATTGAAATATTTTATTTATGGTCCACATTGAAACATTTTTTTTAATGCCACACTTCAATGTTCAATTGTTTATTTTTTCAAAGGAAAAATGCATAAATTTTATTAAGAAATATAAAATTCACATTCTTAAGAATGCATGTATAGACATGCATTTAATCCCAAGAAAGATTCTAACTTATGTCTAATGCGAAAGGATAATGATTGTTAATAAGCAGTTCTCTGAGTATAGTATGATCCATCTACTTTGCTTGTTGTAGAAATGAAAGTCCAAAAGTATATTTTTGTACATCACCCGAAACTACTCCAAAAAGTAGTAGTACTGAGAATTGAGTTGATAAGTGTCTCAAGATATCTTTTTCAAAAATGGTATGATATTACTGAATCATGTGCGTAGGTAGACTCCATATATACAGAAAAGTAGGATAAAAAACAATGCTCTTTAAACAAATTAAGTTGGATGGTCTATAAAGGGCCTGTGGTAATGTTCCAAACTCTCAAAATCTAGTAACTCTATGATCTACCACTACCCAAGATCCATAGAAGTGCCCTCTTTAGATAAGGAGTCCTCTTCTCCATTTCTTTCCCTATAGACATGTTTGAAAGACAAATTTGTAAATATATCTGAGATTAAAAAAACTTCTTGAAGTAGTGAAGACAGAATTATGTTGTGACATTTTTGTGTTTTCCTCATATAGTTGATGACCACCATAGAGTCCCCGAATATTTGAAGGTCTAAAATCCCTTTTTCCCATGCAAATGTGAGTAAGAACTTTAAATCCATAAGTTTTGCATAATTGTTTTTTCCTTCTCCGAGTCCCCACTTTATATTGTAGGATTGATTTGGTGAAAGGTGGAGGATTCCCCCTCCCCCACAAAGAGTACCATCATATCTTGATGAACCATCAAAATAATCCCAAGGTTTGGAGGTGGTAATGTGTTCTTCGAGGACCTGCCTTGGTGGAGCTAAATATTTATCTTGTTGAAGATTTACTAATATTTCTAGGATTTTGGCTAAAATAAGCTCAGGGAGGGAGTATGTTTCCTTGAAAATAGCAGCATTTCTGGCAATCCAAATACCCCAAATGATAAGAAGAGGAAGTTCCTTGAAGCATTTATATCTACGTTTTTGGACCTGCAACTTCTAGGCTTCGCCAATGGAGGTTCTAAACCAAGAGAAAGGTTGACCCAAAACATTAGAAACATCTCACCAAATTTGTATATAAAAAGGACAATCCATAAAAATATGTAATAAGTATTCCTCATCTCATTTTCATAAGGGGCACCATCTTGGTCCTTTTAATCCCCTAAGTTTCATCCTATCCCAAGTAGGGACCTTTTTCTTTAGTAAACACCACATAAACACTCTAGCCTTGAGGGAGCATTTGGATTTCCAAATCCCCTTCCACCACCAATGAGGAACTTGTTGATGTAGAAATGACATCAGAAAGGTGTAACCCTCTTTTGGGGGAGTATACCTCAAAATGTATGAGCTTCCATAGAAGTTCATCTTCTTGATCATTTATTCTGATATGGCTTAATTTTAGGGAAATGATATACTCATTCTAGGGAACTATAAAGTGTTCTTCCAGATTCTGAGCTTGGGCATGTTTCCAATCTTGAGTCCAGATCAATGTTTGTTGATCATCTACAATTTGATTCAGATGGAAAAGACCTCCATCTTGAAGTCAGTCTACTAGATTTTGGGGAAGTAAATTTTGTCCATTTTCACCCACCCATGGATCTTTGCGCAACCTGAGAGAGTTTCCTTTGCCTACCTTCAAAGACAAACCTTGAATAATAACATCGAAGGATTTGACCAGAGATTTCCACATGATGGATCCATTTTGGTAACTTTTTTTGGGTCTTCTAATCCAATCCATCATTAAATCTAGATTGATGTATTTTTGTTGGATGACCTTTGACCATAAATTGTTGGAAGAGATAAGTATCCATCCTATTTTTGACGCAAGAGCGGTGGATAAGCAATGAATATTTTTTAAGCCCCGGCACCCTAGAAACTTTGGAAGAAATAAAGACTCCCATTTGATCCAAGGCATTACAAAACTATCCTTATGACCACCCCACAAAAATTTGAAACATAATTTCCTTATTTTTTTCAATGTTCCCTTTTGGAATCCAAGCCATAGATAACCAATATATTGGAATTGCCTCCAGGACTGATTTTACCAAGATTAGCCTATCAACTCGAGATAGCCACCTAAAGCTCCAGAAATTTAACCTTTTCTCAAGCTTTGATAATAACCAATACCATTCCTCTTTTGTGTAATAGTTTGGTTTTAGGTGAAGACCTAGGTATTTTAGACCTTCATCGAGTGCCTTTTCCATGAAAGGAAAAAAAAACCTCTATAGAAGAGGAATTCTTTTAGAGCCATTACATGGATAGAGAGAGTATATTTTGTACTATTTATTTGCATTCCTGTTGCTCTCATAAAGAGTTCCAAGATGGATTTCAATTGTTCATCATCTCCCCTTAGGCCACTAAATACAATTAGGAAATCATCCACAAAAATAAAGTGAGTGAGAGGAAGGAGATGGGTAAGAGGAATACCGATGAAAGTTCTATTTATTTTGGATTCCTTAAGAGCCCTACTCAGTCCCTCAGCCACTAGAAGAAAAAGGAGGGGGGAAATAGGGCACCCCTGACAAAGGCCTCACTCAACTTGGAAGAAAGGGGTTGGAACTCCATTTATGAGAACATCAAATGAGATCGAGGAGATGTAGCTCATTATCCAGTTTATAAAAGAAAACCCAAAGCCCAGGTGCATAAGAAGTAATCTCAAGTAAATCCAACTTACCAAATCATAAGCCTTTGAAAGGTTTATTTTTAGCACTTCCCCTTTTTTCTTCTACGTCTTGATAAGGTGAAAGTCTTATTGAGAAACCCTGATTTCTTCAGGGATCTATCTTCCTTCCAAAAAACCAAACTTTTCTTGAGAAATTTTATTTTATAGAACACCTTTTATTCTTCTACTTATGCCTTTTGCTATAATTGTTTAAACACAATTGCACAATGATATGGGCCTATAGTCATCAAAAATTTCAGGAGCACCCTGCTTGGGAATCAAAGCTATGAAAGTAGCATTAAAGTAAGGATGGATAAAACCATTGATTCTTGATTCTTCTATGACTTTGAGTATGTCCAAGCTGAAAAAATCATACATACCTACAAATAAATCAATGGACCGACCATTTAGACCCTGGCTTTTGTCTTTTTGAAAACATTGAAGAAATTGTTTTAATTTTGCTTTTTTAACTTCTCCCATAAGTTATTCATTACCTTCCTCTTCGATGAATATGGAGAATAGTTGATATATCTGTAGAACCGCATCGATGGATACTCTTCCATCATCTACATACAATCACTAGAAATGGGAAGAACCCAATCTAGCAATATCTTCGAAAGAGGCAAGTAATCTGCCAGACTAATCTTTGATGCCCCAGATAGTGTTTGACATTTTCCTACCTTTTGCATAGGCTTGAAATAATTTTTTGTTCTCATCACCACTGTGAAACCATAGAGCCCACATTTTTTGTCTCCATTCTTCTTCTCTTGCTTGTAGTAGCTGCCTTATGTTTTTCTCCAAGGACATTAGAAACTCTTTTTGTTCTGGGTTGTCAAAACCTCCTTTCATAGAGTCATAAAGAAGTTTCAAGTCATCCTCTATCTGGATTAAATAATGTTCCATATGTTTCTTTCTTTTATTTTCCCACGATTTTGTAGCTATTTTAAGTTCTTTTAAATTCTTTGTGAAATGGGCAGCTTCCCTTTCTGAGCGTCCAATGGGCATCCAAACTTCCTTAACTAGATTTAGGAAGCTCTCCTATTTTAACCAAGCAGAGTTAAACTTGAAAGGACTTGCTGATTTTCTGGATGCTTCTGCTAATTCTAGGAAAATTGGGATATGGTCAAACTCCCCTCCTGAACCAATACATTGTCTAAAGAGGAGGGGTTCTTCCACCAGAGAGATGGAAATTAAAAAACGATCCAACCTTTTTGCAATATAATACTCTCTCAATCTCTTATTTCTCCAAGTAGAACTTATTTTGATGGGAGAAACATCAATTAAACTATCCTCTTCCAACTTGTTCACAATGAAGTCTAAGAGAGCGTCTTTTTGTGACCTGTTTCCCCAATATTCATTTGCCCCTATTTAGAAATTTAGGTCTCCATCTAAAATGAGTGCGGGATATTTTAAAAATGAGTTTTCTGGAAGGGAATTCTAGAACTGGGGCTGATCTTGTATGGGCCCATAGAAATTTAAGATTGTAAAAGATCTCCCCAAATCTTCAACAAAAACAATCATTCCTTGTCCCTCAATGAAACCCCTAGAGTTTTCAAGTTTTATAGTTTCTGGTTTCCATCCCATATCCAGGCTACCCGAGAAACTCGAAGAATTTGATCCAAAGAAATACCAACCCTTTAGAGTCTTCTCCATCATCTGGACAACCACTTCCTCTTCTCCGAGTGTTTCTTGAAGTAAAACTACATGAGGTTGCGAGAGCTCCATCAACCTTTCTAGGGTGAGACACTTTGTCAGTTCTCCAACCCCCTATATTTGAAAGATATCACTTTCATTAGGGAAGATCCTCTCACGGGGACTTTTCTCTAAGGGCCCCAGAAATAGAAAGTTGTCGACCTACTTCCATATCAATGGTTGTTCGAGATTGAGCTTTTGACAATAAAGATTTTCTTCCTCTCCCTTTTTTAGAAGTGATCTAGGAGGGGTTTAAGCTTATACCAAATGGAGGAGGGGTTGGATGATAATAGGAGGGAATCGATCGAAACCTCAATATATAACTAAAATACTCTTCGTCGAAAAACAGGGAAGACTCTTGACTTTGTGAGGGGGGCAAGGGGTCGGGGAAAACCAAGGAAACAAAAGAAAGGTTGAAAAGTGGGGAACCTGTGGATAAAAGCACAGGGGCGGCTAGGTAATAGGGGAGATTTTTCAAGTTGTTCAATACCAAGAAATTATGAGAGAAAGACTGTAAAAAATTAAAATTGAGAAAGAAATGAGAGAGTGGGGGAATACCCATATGTGCTTCAACACCCTTTTTGAGCTGGGTTCCAAAAAAAGAAGCGTGTAAATTTTCTGTAGGTCGCAAAAACTCTACCTTAGTTGGGATAGGAGTATAATCCCTTTTTCCTTCAGTAATTTTGGCATTTACTTCTTTCAAATCCCAAAGTAAAGCCCGTGAATGGGGAAGAGGTGTAATAACACTCTGACCTAGACAAAACGAATGGGTATACTTTGGTCCATGAGTCAGCCCTTTCTGAGGATGACACTTGATAGGAAGAAGACACTCAACTTCCCTATGTTTCTTCCCGCAAGAGCTCAATGGTAGCTAAAAAACCCTTTCTAAAGTTGAGGGATACTAAAATCCAAGCCACATAATTTTTTCCTGAAGTAGCGAAACACATATCTGCTTTCATAAAGGTGCCGAGGGTATTTCCAATTCTTTCAAAGAATTTATAGCTGCATCATTTTGGCGGCAGTCCAGGAAGCCATACCCAAATTGGGAGTTCGTTAATCCTTTCTTGATATGCATAAAGAAAAGGGGTACAACATTTAATAAGAAGTGGAGTTGAATCCATAGACCATGGTTCCCCTAGAATCCTTCTCACATCAATGGTTGAGTGAAACTTGAACATAAACCAACCTTTTGTTAGGGAATGAACCGAAGGAAATTTTATCTCCAAATCCTTCCACAATAAGGAAGCCCATTCTGTAAGAGTTTCATTGCTGAAATTCCTCCCATTTTCTCTTTCAACCACCTCCTTCTCATAAATATCTGTAACCTCAAGTAACATGACGTCATCGCCCAAATCCAACGAGAGCGGTTGTTGGACTAGAGAAATACCCAAATGGGCTTCTTCCACTTCAAGACCGAGGGTTCACCAGTTACAAAATCTGGGACACGACTACTAGGGTTCAAAATGTTGACCAAAAGAGGAGGAGGGGAACAAGGGGAAGGGATCCAACCAGTGGAGCATGGGGAGGATGGCAGAGCCAAAAAGTCGTTTGGATCCTGAGTTTAGGAAAAAACCGGCTCTCGAAGGGAGAAAGAGGAAAAAAGATGATTTTTTCAGGAAGAGGGATTACCAAGCTGGTAAAAGTCTGAAGATCCCCAAGTATCTCCAGATCATCAGGAAAATCCCAGGGGACTCTATCGTTCGGATCTCATCAAACCCTAGAACATGAGGGAAAAAAAACCCTAGAACATGAGGAAAAAAAGGACCCTGGTGGAGCAGTGAAGTAAATGAACTCCACGATCGTGAAGACACCTCCAGGGGAGAAGGGGATAAATCCCCCCAAATCACAGGATCAGAAACTGAAGCGACAAGAACTCCACCCACATCGAACATTTGGAGATCCGGGAAAGGCATTAGAGCTAGGTCCGACAACAAAACCTCCCTCACTCTTCCGAGAGGAGGTGACAAAAATGACATGCCATTGTAAGAGAAATTGCCATCTTTACCATCTATGTGGTCATAATCATAATCTACCAACTCATCCATTTCTACTAACCACCATAGGACCTAGGAAGAGACCCCACTGAAGGAGAGGCCTAATTTTGGGACAAGAGAGATTTATGAGCCCGAGGGAGAAAGCCTATACCCCCTACGGCTAGGGTTTCCACAGTAGGTTGAGGCATCCTTGATTATTTTATAAATAACCAATTTTTAATTGTTATATATATATATATATATATATATATATATATTAAAATAGGTGGACATAGAAATATTTTATTTGTGCACCACATATGTCAACTTCATAATATTAAATATTAAAGGAATTTGCCATCTTGAAAATAAATCATATTTTTTATTTATTTTCAATTACTCTATGTTTTTGAAGAATGTGAAATATTTTTTTTAAATAACCTTTGGACATAATAATTTTTTTTTTACTTTCAATTGTTATATATATATATATATATATATATATAAAGTTGATATTGAAATATTTACTTTTTACTGATATATTTTTAAATTACAACTAAGAAAAGAGGATTTTTGAGGGGTAAGAAAACAATGACATTTCATTACCGAGTCATCAGCCACATGAAGCACCATTAGGTGAGGCCAATGGAGAGAGTCATGAACCGTAAAGTTTTCTGAACGAGGAGGATGACATTTTTTAGACAAGAGAGAACAACCGCATTTCTTTCCCCAGTCACCAACCACAAGTGTTCAACATAGATACCATACCAACTATTGATTTTTCCTTCAATGAGAACGTTATTATCTCGATATCAATAAAGGTAAGTGTTATAGAACTCATAAGCATTGCGAGTAAATTTGTGATGTGTAAGTTATAAAATATTTTTTCTTTGCTATGAAACAATGGTCACTCACCACAACGTATTTTCGATTTAAGAAGTCAAGCCATCTTCTTATGATATTTATAATTTTTTATTTTAAATGAAAAGTTGATATCGATTTTATTTAGCTGAAACTTCGTGGCCACATTCTCTAGTATCTTGCCTAAGACATGTGTTATCCCCATATCTTCTTGGAATCACTGAACATAAAGACTTTCAAACTCTCGATCAATATTCTGCACTTGGTTACTGATAACTTACATATATTTCATTGATGCAACAAAGTAATAAGAGTATGATAAGTTTTCATCCAATTCGATATTAATACTTAAATGAAAAATTGTTGAATGTTGAAACCAATAAACAAAATGATTTATTACAACATAATCCACGTGAGGATTGTTGGGTGGTGACAGAAATAGGAAGAGGAATATTGAAGAGGACGAGAAAAAAAAGGAAGAAGAACCAAAAAAACGTTGTTCATGAATAAAGCAATAAAGAAGAATAAAAGAACAAAATTGTTGAAGTAGAAATGAGAAGAAAAGAACAACATAAAAGAAAAAGAAAGAGAAAGGAGGAAGAATTGTTTAAGAAGGAAAGAAAAAATAAAAGAAAATGAATGATGAGAAAAATAGTGGAATGTAAGCCCTAGTACTGTGAAAGGTTTTACTATAATGACACACCCATCCATCTGGTTACTCCCCTGAACTCAATACCAAAAAAGTTCTCTTACTCGTCTCAACTGATAGAATTAGAAAATGTTGTCATGGTTGTGCAAGAATAGTACCACACCAATACAACAAAAGGAATTGAGAAGAGATCAAATAAAACAAAAAGAGGTGAAGCCACCCCCAACAAAGCATCTTTTGACAAGGTAATTTCATGGAGATCATGATCAGACCCTCATGTCAATGCGATGGATAATGCCTCAGCTCCATGTGTGTTTTCAGTGGGAAAGTTGGTATCAATTTGTGAGTTGAGTGCTACATTGGACCTCTAGAAAGTAAGGGTAGTTGAATTTGAAGAGAAAGTGAGGTGCAGTGGGAAAGTTGGTATCAATTTGTGAGTTGAGTGCTACATTGGACCTCTAGAAAGTAAGGGTAGTTGAATTTGAAGAGAAAGTGAGGTGCGAGAAAGAAATTTTGGGAGATGATTTTAAGAAACAGGGTAACACATCTGAATATTTCTTTAAAGAAAAATTAGGGAATTTGAAAAGAACACACTCGCTTGAAATTGAAAACTTGACAACATAACATGCACAAGACATAGCAGGTATGGAGATAGAACACCGGCAACTCACAAGATTTTCAAATAAGTAGAGACACAAGACTTTAGAGCTTGAACACGAAAAACAAAAGATGGAAACATTCATAAAGTAAAGGAACAAAGAAACCCTATCATAGAAACTGTGAAGAAAGAGGATGGTGCTCGAAATGAAGAGATGAAGAAGATCGAAAGAGAATTCTTCTGCACCGTAAATGGCATACAACAACACAAAGATGATCTAATTAGATTATCAGACCAAATAGATGAGCGGAAGGAGCGATACCAAAGAGCTCAGGATGCATTTGAAAAAACTGTGGACTAGTAAAGCGTATATCTGGAATCATATGTCACCTTACCAAAATACAATGCAAAGCATAAATTAAAGGATCAAGTGTTGTTTCACTCCTCGAAGGCTACTTTTGAAGATGTTGAAGAGAGACAGGAATTTGCTACCAAAGCGTACACAAATATTTGGAATTCTTTATATGATCTGATTGAAGGATTTGGATTGGAGTTCATGCAAAGGATAGATGAAGCAACACCAAGTGAATTGAGAATTGCATAGGTGGAAAGAAAAGACATCTCAACAAGAGAGTAATTGGTCATATTAGAGAGATAAATAAGGACATCTTAAATGAATATTTGATGAAACCAAGTTAACTGATTACTTCTACAAAATTCTATAAAATTTCAATTAGCTCCCAAAATATGTTATGCTACATTTGAGGTGGAAAAGATGCAGGTCAAAAGGGTAGAAGAAGTTTTGAAAATTTATGAATTGTGGAAAGCTTACGAGAGAATATAGAGTTCAAGAAAATATCACTACTTTTGTATAATATATTTCTTTTCATATACAATTTGAATTGTACACATAATAAGAGAATATGTAATGATAAGATGTAAATGAAGACAATTATGAAATGTGAAAAGACTCTCTTATTTTTATTTTTATTAAGGAGAGCTCCTTCAATGATTAGAAGGACTTTTGTGCAATGTTTACATTGGATGATATTATTATTGTTGATGTTTGGAAAATAATGGGTAGACATTCTCTCATATTAATAATTAATAATATAATTAATAATTATTATTAATATAATATATAATAATAATGATAATAAATAGTTTTTAATTGTTCAAGAGACGTATCTTTTCATGGATGGTCACCATATGTGCTTTTAGGTTCTTTATATATTTGGCACATTCATCATTGTAATAATAAATGCTTTTTGTATGAAGATTTATAAAATGGTAATTGATTTTTTATTGTGGACATATTGAAGTGAAAAGAGTGGAGATCATTCAAGACATACTTAACAAAGGCATTGTTGGTATGGAAGTAACCATTTTGGACCAGGACACTTCAAGCAAAAAGGAAAGAGGGAGTCAACATTGTGAGTAGAACTTGGTGATAATGCAAAGTATGCAATGAGAGGAGTTAGGACAACTTCATTCTAACTAGAGTTCAAAGATACTCTTCATATACGATATGTGTTGTATGTACCAAGGATGAAGAAGAACCTGCTTTCTACCTCAATAATTAGTTTATGCGCATATACAAAAGAGCTCATATAGGGAAGTCGACTTCCAAATATGAACATTTACAGATGACAATTGATGCAGGAGCATCTCTCGATGTCAGCCAGCCAGTCAGCCAGTGATCCAGGTGGATATTGGTGGCCACCCACCTTTTTCGACTGGCTCAAAACAGTTTTCTGGCAATTTTGACAATTTACTATTTTTAGCAGGTTTTAACTTCCGGGGCCATTTTGAGGGCCTAAATGAAGGTTTTTTGAGATCGAGTTTCTCAATAATAGTCGAAGGCATAATTGAGCCCCCAAAATGAATTTCCTTGACGATACCTTTCCAACGAGATATCACAGGCCTAAAACGAAAATGGCCTAAAGCTAGGGCGTTGGTAGCTTATCTCTGAGAAGAGATGTGGCTGCTACTCGCATCCGTGAGAAGATGATTACAATGAGGCTCTAGAGGAATTTTTACAATAGACCAGAATGCCAAAAGTCATAGACATCCAAAAACCTTACCCTAGGAGATGAAGCGCCAAAAGTCATGTGGGCCTCGTTTGGGTAAGTTAGTACATCAACTTCCTGGGGTCGTAACTTTTGCATACGATCTCTGTTTTAGGCGTGTGATATATCGTTGGAAAGGTATTGTCGAGGAGATTCATTTTGGGGGCTCAATTATTCCTTCGACTATTATTAAGAAACTCGATCTCAAAAAAACCTTCATTTAGGCCCTCAAAATGGCCCCGGAAGTTAAAACCTGCTAAAATTAGTAAATTGCCAAAATTGCCAGAAAACTGTTTTGAGCCAGTCGGAAAAGGTGGGTGACCACCAATATCCACCTGGATCAGCCAGCCACGTCAAGCTCACGCATTCAAATCTAAAGAGAGGCGCACTCCTCTTTTTGATTTGAATTGAATGTAATTAAATGCTTAGGTTGTTGAGTCGTGAAGTCGTGCCTTTGCGCAGGCTGTAGATAAGATAGGCCTTTAATGTTTGTAAGTCTGAGATCTACATCCAGATGTTGGACTAGACAACCCATTCAATGAAATTGAATAGGGTAGGTAGATTGGAGGGAAGAGCTCGAAGAGCCCCCTCAGGTAAAAGAGACCTGGTATCTTATTTTGTAGTAAGTGGTAGTGGTTGTAAGAGAAGAGTCGGAGAGAGGTCGAGAACACCCTTGTACAAACAGGCATTTGCCATTTTTAATACAAACAGAAGTAGTTTTTCCTGCATGTATTCTGTGTTGAATGAATGTCTGTGAGTGTTCTATCATGCTGCAGATGTATGTTGTAGGTTTTCATTTGCAGGAGTTCTTGATTTCAGGTTTGAAAGGTCTTTCAGGCTTCACATCAGGAGGGTGTGACACAACGCTGCACGTTATGATAGCCATTCACAGAGGATGCATTTCTGAATTCTACGGGTTCAGACAAAGACATGTTGTGGCACAAGAACTGGAATCAACAACTCAGGGAATACCTCAAGGTTGCTGAACACCTTGGAGGCAAGGCTGTGTAGGAGAGACACAGTTGTAGACAGAAGAATTGAGGAGTTCTCTGAAGCTCTGCCAAGTGGGCATTGAGCAGGTGCAAGGGGTGCATAGAGGGAGAACTCTACTGTGAGTTCAGAAAAAAGAATCAGAATCACGGAGGATTCTGTGAAGCTCTACCAAGTGGGCATTGAGAAGGTTCAAGGAGTGCACAATGGAAGACTTATGTTGAGAAGTTTAGGAAGAAACATAATCACTGAGTATTCTGAGAGCTCTGTCAAGTGGGAATTGAGCGAGTGCATAGGTGCACAGGAGGACATAACTGCTGAATGTTCTGTGAGAAGATACTCTGCCAGGAGGGCATTGAGACATTGTGCAGACAGGCACATGAGAAGAGAACTCTTTGAGTTCTGTATTTTCAAGAAAGAATCCACTAAGGGATCTTCACAGGGTTGTTGAACACCCTGCAGACTCAGCAAGAGGTTGCTTGAGAGAGAAATAGCCAGGAGAGAATTACATTCTCTATTTGCAGGAGAAAGGAAGAAAGAGAAAATCCCTTAGGGGTCTGAGTGTTTGAGAAACTCAAGAGAGACAACACTTTGTGTGCATAAAGACTCTGCAGAGGCGCAAAAGTCAAAGAATCCCTTGGGGATTCGGGAGTAAAAGCTGAGGAGGAATAGTGTCATGGAGAACGCAGGCGAGGCTTAAAGCTAAGGAGCCCGTAGAGAAGAAGGGAAAAGGTCGAGGCCTTTGGGAACATGGAGTTTTCCAAGTGCAGGAAGAAAGTGTGCAAGCTCAGGAGGGAGAACAGTCGCCGTCAGATCGGTTGGAGAAGGAGATCAGAACTGTTGGTTTCTACATCCAAGGAGCACCAGAGCAAGCATATAGAAGGGGGAGATCGACAATCGTTGAATCTCATTCAGAAGTCCCGTCAGCCATCAGATCAGACAAGAGGTGCATGTGGTTTAACCCTTCTCATGTCATGCAGAAGTCCCGACAGGTATCGGGATATCGACGTTCATGAAATTGGGAGTCACGAGGACAAGAAATCGGGAATTTCTATAGGAAAAGTCCCGGGAACGATCTGGATCATTCGTTTGAGGACACACGTGGTGGAGATCGAGTGACCCGTCGGTATATCGGCTACCGGGGTTTTGAGTTGACAAAGGATTTTTATCATTGGAGCACTGAAACCTCTGAAACAACGAGATTGGATCAGAGTGGTCCATCAGTTGGGGACACGTGGCGGAGATTCAGATTATCGGGAGAAGTCCCAATAGAAGGTCAAATCATAGCATCGAAGTTCGGCATTTCGGGAGTCCTGAAGATGAGGTGTAGGGACATTTGAAGTCGCGAAATCGCGAGGGGAGATCAGGACCGTCCATCTTGAGGGGACGCGTGGTAGTGATCGAGGCCTCCAGAAAAGGTCCTGATAGGAGAATCACATTGGGAAATCGCAGTCGGGATATCGGGAATCCCGTAGACAAAATGTTTGTGCATTTCGTCATTGCGATGTCTGAAACCCCGATAAGGAGTATGACCGCGGTCATATAAGAGGAGGTCACATGGACCAGAGCATAGCCAGGAGGGGATAAGGATGGAAGGGAGAGCATCGGCAAGTCGGAGTTTGAGAGTTTGAGAGGACCGGAACTCTTGCCGTCGAGGATCACGAAACCCCGAAACCCAAAATTAAATCGGGGAAAGGTCACAGGCGCGTGCAGAGGTCGTGACAGGGAAAAGAGAAGAACCTGTGGATCGAGTTTTCATCAGGGATTCCAACAGGGAATCGAAAGAGATAATTCGGCTCAAAGGGGAATTTGAACGATCTTGTGAGCGGACATGCTAGAGTGTGTAGGAGGCATCTGCATTAAGTGGTATCAAAGCCTAGTTCTTGTCTGTATATTTCAGATGAGGGAGGCATAAGAGGTAAAGAGCACTCTGATACACATCAAGTGGTATCATAGCCTGATTCTTGCTTGTATACTTCAGGCAAGAGAAGGTAAAGGAAGACAGGGTTGCTGGAGATTTTGTAAGGATTTGTTTGCAAGTAGGCAACAGTCCATTGATAGTCAGGAGGACTGTGGATGAAGCTGGGACACTCAGGTTACAGAGTGACAGCATCAGGTTTGCCAGGAGGGCAAACAAAGACAACAACATGGCTACTGAAGGCCGTAGATATGCTGGGAGGAAAAAATCATAGCTATGAAGCCAAAAATATATAGATGAAGAGCTCGCTGATATAAAAAAAGAAATAGAAAAGCTTGCATTGCGGATGCAGCAGAAAGCCAAGCAGAGATGGGTATATGAATGGCCCATGACGAAGTCAATGGTAAAATGGCCAGTCAAGGAGTTGACGGTTAGAAGACAGCGTAGGTGTTTAAAAGGATGGTTGAGGTATGCTGAGAACCTCGACGGACCTAAAGGAGATGGTTCAGGTATGTGAACCAGAGATTGGGGAAATTCTTGGAGAAGAGAATGAATTGGGATCGGTTCGGGATCTCAAGAACTGCCAAGAGGGCAAGGAGGAAATTCCAGTTTTCTAGGTGGGCAACGAGTTGAGATCACTGCGGGATCTCATAGACTATCAGGAGGACAACCAAGGAATTTCACATTGTTAGCTGGGAAATGAAATGAGGTCGTTGCGGGATCTCGAAGACTGTCAGGAGGGCAGTGGAAGCATCTCAGATTTCCAGGTGGGCAAAGATGATAATTCGAGACTGTCCGAAGGTCTCATGGACTCGGAGGTGAGTTCAAATCAGCAAGGAGTGTTGATTAAGATGGGATCATTTGATCTCATAATCTGCCAGGAGAGCAGTGAACAGATCCCATATTGCCAGGTGGGCAGGGATGAGCCGATGAGTTGGAATGAGTCTGAGGAGCTGACAGAGTAGATGAGCTCAAAGGTGAGTTTGGATCCACATGTGCAGCTGACAAAAGAGGAGGATCTGAGGGACCTTCTAATTATTGGGGGAATTTAGGTATTCCTACCATTTTCCCAGGGGGAGTCAGAATTTTGTGTTGCATATGGTGCAACAACAACAACAGAATAGTCAGCTGTGACTGTCAGGAAAGAAGAGGGATTGGAGAAAACTTTGGAAGCTGCCTAAGAAAATGAAGAAGATGAACATTTTGAGGAGTGTCTCAATGCTTTCAGCCAAGAATCTGAGGGAGATGTAGCACTAAAGATGACAACAAAAGAAGCATAAGAGGATAATGAACATTCTGAGGAATGGCTCAATATTTTTTGCCAGGAGACTGAAAAGACTGCAACATGGGAGTTTGCAGAAGCTGAAGAAGAAGAAGAAGTAGATAGCATTTTCCTTGCTGATTTGTGGGAGCAGATTGAATCCCTAGAGAGAAGGGTAATAGTGAAGGGTGTGCACATCCAACAGGTGAAGTTGGAAGCTGATGAACAAGGCATGGGAGATCACAGTGATCTACCCATTGGCCGAAAATTTTTGCAGTCGAGGAGACTGCATGAGCAAAGCTAGCCACTGGAGCAGTTGAACCAAGTGATAGAAGACATTATAAGTCTTATGGTAGAATCAGCAGGAACTGCCAGCAAGGAGAAGCTGGGCAGAAGAGAAGCAGTGCAACAACAGCAGCAACAACAAATAGATGGAGCAGATGAAGAGCTCCAGAGAATGATTTGGGATCTAGGAGGATTTCAACATCAGAGTTGGGAAGCTCATGAGAAGGAGCTCATTAATTTTGTAGTTGAGGAGTATGATGCAGGAGAATCTCTCCACGTCAGACAGCCAGCCAACCAACCACGTTAAGCACACACATTCAAAGCTGAAGAGAGGCACAATCCTCTTTTTGATTTGAATTGAATGTGATTAAATGCTTAGGCTGTTGAGCTGTGAATTCATGCCTTTGCGCAGGTTGTAGATAAGATAGGCCTTTAATGTTTGTAAGTCTGAGATCTAGATCAAGATGTTGGACTAGACAACCCATTCAATGAAATTGAATAGGGTAGGTAGATTGGAGGGAAGAGATCGAAGAGCCCCCTCAGGTAAAATAGATCTGGTATCTCATTTTGTAGTAAGTGGTAGTGGCTGTAAGAGAAGAGTTGGAGAGAGATCGAGAACACCCTTGTACAAACAGGCATTTGCCATTTTTAATACAAATAGAAGCAGTTTTTCCTGCATGTATTCTGTGTCGAATGAATGTCTGTGAGTGTTCTATTATGCTGCAAATGTATGTTGTAGGTTTTCATTTGCAGGAGTTCTTGATTTTAGGTTTGAAAGGTCTTTAAGGCTTCACACCAGGAGGGTGTGACAGAACATTTCCGGTTCTGATAGCCATGCACAGAGGATGCATTTCTGAATTCTGCGGGTTCAGACAAAGACGTACTGTGGCACAAGAACTGGAAGCAACAACTCAGGGAAGACCTCAAGGTTGTTGAACACCTTGGAGGCAAGGCTGTGTAGGACAGCCACAGTTGTAGATAGAAGCTCTGAGGAGTTCTGTGAAGCTCTTCCAAGTGGTCATTGAGCAAGTGAAAGGGGTGAACCGAGGGAGAACTCTGTTGTGAGTTCAGAAAAAAGAATCAGAATCACTGAAGATTCTGTGAAGCTCTGCCAAGTGGGCATTGAGCAGGTGTAAGGAGTGCACAACGAAAGAATTTTTTTGAGAAGTTCAGGAAGAAACAGAATCACTGAGGATTCTGAGAGCTCTGCCAGGTGGGCATTGAGCGAGTGCATAGGTGCACAGGAGGACATAACTGTTGAACGTTCTGGGAGAATATACTCTACCAGGAGGGCATTGAGACATTGTGCAGACAGGCACAGGAGAAGAGGACTCTTTGAGTTTTGTATTTTGAAGGAAGAATCCACTGAGGGATCTTCACAGGGTTGTTGAACACCCTGCAGACTCAACAACATGTTGCTTGAGAGAGAAATAGCCAGGAGAGTATTACATTCTCCAGTTCCAGGAGAAAGGAAGAAAGAAAAAATCCCTTAGGGGTCTGAGTGTTTGAGAAACTCAAGAGAGACAACACTTTGTGTGTGTAAAGACTATGCAGAGTCGCAAAAGTCAAAGAATCCCTTGGGGATATAGGAGTAAAAGCTCAGGAGGAATAGTGTCATGGAGAATGCAGGTGAGCCTTAAAGCTAAGGAGCTCGCAGAGAACAAAGGAAAAGGTCGAGGCATTTGGGAACTTGGAGTTTTCCAAGTGCAGGAAGAAAGTGTGCAAGCTCAGGAGGGAGCACATCCGCCGTCAGATCGACTGGAGAAGGAGATCTAGACCGTTGGTTTCTACATCTACGGAGCACTAGAGTAAGCATATAGAAGGGGGAGATCGACAACCATTGAATCTCATTAAGAAATCCCATCATTCGTCAGATCGGACAAGAGGTGCACGGGGTTTAACCCTTCTCACGCAAGGTAGAAGTCCCGATAGGTATCGGGATATCAACGTTCATGAAATCAGGAGCAACGAGGACAAGAAAATGGGAATTTCTATAGGAAAAGTCTCGGGAACGATATGGATTGTCCGTTTGAGGAGACATGTGGCGGAGATCGAGCGACCCGTAGGTATATCAGCTACCGGGGTTTTGATTTGACAAAGGATTTCTGTCATCGGAGCACTGAAACCTCCAAAACAATGAGATTGGATCAGGGTCATCCATCAGTTGGGGACACATGGCGGAGATCCAGATTATCAAGAGAAGTCTCGATAGAAGGTCGAATCAGAGCATCGGAGTTCGACATTTCGCGAGTCCTGAAGACGAGGTGCAGGGACATTTGAAGTCGCGAAATCGCGAGAGGCGATCATGACCGTCCATCTTGAGGGGATGCATGGCAGTGATCGAGGCCTCCACAAAAGGTCCCGATAGGAGAATCACATTGGGAAATCATGAGTCGAGATATCGGGAATCTTGTAGACAAAGTGTTTGTGCATTTCGGCATTGTGACATCTGAAACCCCGATAAGGAGTATGACTGTGGTCATATAAGAGGAGTTCTCATGGACCAGAGCATAGCCAGGAGGGGCTAAGTATGGAAGGGAGCGCATCGGCAAGTCGGAGTTCAAGATTTCAAGAGGATAGGAACTCTTGACGTCGGGGATCATGAAACCCCGAAACTCGAAATTAAATCGGGGAAAGGTCACAAGCGCGTGCAGAGGCCGTGACAGGGAAAAGAGAAGGACCTGTGGATCAAGTTTTCATTAGGGATTCTATCAGGGAATCGAAAGAGCTAATTCGACTCAAAGGGGAATTTGAACGATCCTGTGAGTGGATGTGCTAGAGTGCGTAGGAGGCGTCTGCATCAACAACTTTCATATATGTGCATTTACGAAAGCCAGATTTTGTAAATGCACATTTATGGAAGCTGGATTTTGTAGATGCACATTTATGGAAGTGACTTTTTGTAAATGCACATTTACAAAAATGCACATATATGGAAGTCCTCGTCTGTATATGTGCATTTATAGAAGGTAAATTCCATATATGTGTGCTTCCATAAATGTGCATTTATGGAAGTTTTATTTGTATAGCACGCACATATGGAAGCCACCATATGTAAATGAACATTTATGGAAGTGAGATTCCCTATAAGTGGGCTCTTGTATATGTGAATACACATAATCCAACTTCCATAAACGCACATTTATGGAAGTGTGCATATACAAAATTTGTCGTCCATATATGCACATTTACGAAAGAGGACTATCATATATGTGTGCTTCCGTAAATGAAATTTTATGGAAGCTGGATTCTATATAGCACACATGTACGGAAGTTGTCTTCTGTAAATGCACATTTATGGAAGTTCTTGTTTGTAAATGCACATTTATAAATGAGCATTACGAAATCCATCATCTATAAATGCACATTACGGAATCCAACTTCTATAAATGTGCATTTACTGAAGCAAACTACCATAAATGATCATTTACAAAAGACGAGTTTTGTATATGTGTGCTATACAAAATCCAACTTCCATAAATGTGCATTTACATAATCACGTATATATGAAAGTTGTCTTTCATAAATGTGCATTTATGGACGTTGACTTTTGTATTCACATGCTTCCGTAAATGCGCATTTATGGAAGTTGGATTATGTTGTAGGGAATATTTAAGAATATAAAAGATATTTTTGATTTTATAATTTATCAAGAATTTTGGGAGAGAGGATACAGGTAAAATACATCAATCTCAACCTTAAATGTGTGATGTGGATCTCTAGATGATTTCTAATGGTGTGGAATGGGATTAAATGAGAAATCCATTGTTCTTTAAAAAAAAACTATAATTAATGTCTTTAATCTTCATTTTGAATTTCTACTTCATGTCACTCTACACCTTTTGAAATATCCCATTAATAAATTATATGTATTATTGTGCTCCAAAATTGTGTGGAACATTAAAAAAATGCATAAATTGGGTGATTTTAAGTACAATTAGAGGGAAAGGCCTCATATTTTACATTACTAATTCTTGCAATTTTAAGGTTGTCTGTGAGTCTCTTACAAATGTGTATAAGTGTCTTTGATAACAACATGATGAGTCTTAGAAATTTTTCAAAGAAGTGTAATGTCACTTATTCTAAAGAAGTGGATCTCAAGAAAAAGACAACACAATGGAAAACTAGTTTTTTTTGGAAAAATAATGAGCTCTAAAATCAATATGGTCCCAAATACATAAGTGTAACACCACCCTTTTGTGCATATTCGCATCCATCTTGAATTTTCCATCACATTTATAGTTTTATATAGATTAGGGAGGCTTATATGTTAAATATTATATGTATGTTTACATTTCACCTCATTACTTAGTTATTCATTTATATGGAGGGTAGATTTTAACGATCAATATTTTTTTTAAAGTGTACACATTGGTGAATCTTACTAATTCTTAAAATTCCACCTGCAATATTTCTAATATTAAAATTTTTAAGGATTTAATATAATTCCTAGAATTTTTTTAGTGATTTTGAAAGTAAAATACTTCAATGAACCAATCATTTTTGCAAAAAAATGAAACTCAACAAACATTTTTTGGAAACATGAATAAAATTTAACCCTTATTTTTTTGTCTATTTATAAATGAATCTATTAACTCCTATAATGTCATAACTATATCTAATATAAAATGATATTTGACTTATACTTAAATGATATGTGTTTAAAATTTTACATTTATATAAATATAATAATCACATTTGAAGTCGTTGCAAAATTAATCTAGGAAACCACTAATGCATCATGAATTCCTGGTAACAAATTTAGAACATGAATTTAGATAATGAAAATTTGTAAAATAAACTCTTATTATTTGAATAAAAAATTAACTATGTTAAATCATTTAAATAAGTTTATTGCATGAAAAGAAAATACACTTATGTTACATTTTAATAGATTTCAGATTATAATATCAAGCATTTACATTTCTTTTTCATAATCTGTTTTTTCCATAATATAACCATATTATGAAACATGCATACTTTATATCATAATTCATTTTTCTTTTTTTTTTGTTTGCAATTAAGAAAACAAGAATATGTTTTGGATTTATGGTATTTTAATTATTTCAATTTTTAATAATAATTAGTTGATTTAAAGTTTATGATATAAATTTTTAAAATAATATAGAGATTTTATTTTTCTTTATATGAATCTCAATTTTTGATAATAATTAGTTGATTTAAGGTTTATGATATAAATTTACATAATAATCTTGAGATTTTATTTTACATTATATGAACCACAATTTTATATGTTTTTTTTTTCTAGGTTACAAAGTCATTATAATAATATATTCATTAAGAATTCAGTATGACATTTACAAGAATTGAATCTAAGTAGAAAGAATAATAATAGTTCTTCCCAACCTTAAAAACCAAATCAAATATTAAAACTAATTGAATCACAACACATTCATTAAACAATTTACTAAAAAAGTACTAGGCTTGCTACTTCATAACAAATTGATTGAGACAATTTAATAGAACTTGCTGAGACAAACATTTGTCCATGCATAGGAGGGCCTTTTTAAGATAACAAAATGTTTCACACCATGAGGATGTTTTGGATCAAAGAACTCCCTTACTTTTTATTCTTACTTTTTATTGGGTGTTTCATAAGGAGCAGGTTATGACTACCATAAATTCCCTTGAGCGAATAGGTTGTGGAACACTTAAAATATTCTATATCTTATAATTTTATTTTATTTTGTAAGTAAGAAAGAAATATATTACGTGCCTCTCATAAGCATAATGTCAAAGCAAAATACAAGATGTTCAATCTTAGAGTCTAGGACTGCCCCAACAGAGGGGAAACTAGTCCATTTGTCCCAGGTTAATCCAAACTGAACAGTACTACTATTGTTTGTTTTAAACATAAAGATTTATTGCTAAATACTCCTTAAAGCTAGAAGAAAACTTGACAGATAGACTACTGACCCCCTGCGACATGACTGACTTGCTAGACACCTGGAGAAAAAATGGGCCACATGGGCTGGAGGTCCCCTGGCCAGGGCTCCTCCTCTATGTACGTGGTCTGATCGGCCCAAGTCTTGTCTCCTTCCTTGTCGCCCACAGTGCCATCAACTTTGTTGCCTTGGTCTGTGCCTGTAGCTTCTTCCTTCTTCGCATCTGCTACCGCTTCCTCTGTTGCATCCGGCTCCTCCATTGGAGCATCCTCATTCTGTCTGGAGTCGAGGGAATCCTGCAGGGAGATGAGGGTCTGAAGGAAGAGATCAACCTTGACATTAGTTTCCTGGAGACGAAAGTTGAGGTCTTCCACGCCCTGGAGGATGCTAAAGACCAGGTCGTAGAGTGCCGCCAAGCTATCCCAAAGCTGCGCAGTAGTGAAAGAGTCCCGGGGGAGAGGCCCAACCCATCGAGAGGTCTATTGAGGTTCAGGCCCAGGGACAAAGGGAAGCACCGGAGGGTCGTGAAGGCGTCGTTAGAGAGAGACGACAGTTCTGGGCACCAGCACCCCAAAATTGAGTTGCGCGTTCACCATGCGACGAGAAGCAGTTGAGAAATGTTCAGACTGACTACGAGGGGAGGAGCTCGAGGAGGTCGAGTCGGAGCGGGAGATGGAAGGACGCCGAGGCTTCCAAGGCGAGCCCCGCCTTGGCCTACCCCGTGGGCTCATCATGATCCAATAGAAGCTGCAAGTGGAGGTCTTACGGTGCACACTGCGGGAGCGGATGGGTGAGGAATGTACAAGGTCGGGCTCACGCCAATGCCACTGCAGAGCAAGCTCTGCGGGAGGCCAACTGCAACAATTAACCCACATTGTAATCAACAACGTGCTATGAAGCCAAAATGAAGGGGAGTCTGCGTTAATGTGCACATTAAAACCCATTCGCAGTGAGTTTATGGTTCATTTAAACACCGGGGGGGTGGCACGAGCCCTTCACGTGCCCCCGTGTCATGTAGGCTACCACCCGCCTCCATCGAATGCCGTGTAGACCGCACTATCACCCCATCCGGGGGGACGTCCACCATTCTGGTCTTATGGATGCATTGTTGTAGGATAGGGTGGTCCCGATCAAGATCTGCATTGCACTAGAGGTCTGGTTCCTCCCAAGTAGTGCCCAGGTTGGCCAAGTCATCCGCCACCTGGTTTGCCTTCCTTCTGACGTGTGTGGGGATGAGAACTCGACTAGGATGCATTAGCTATGCAATGATCTGGAGGCCATGGGAGAGTCTCCAGCTGGGCGAGATGATGTCTGGAGTCACCCCATTTATGAGTCTGCGCAGTAAGCTGATGACGAGCTATGAGTCCCCTTCGATAACTAGCTTGGTGAAGTTGTATCTTATGGCTAGCTGCAGACCCTTTATCAAAACCCATAGTTCAGCTGCATTGTTTGTAGTGTGTCCAAGGGAGCCTTCTCCTATGACAAGGATGTGCCCACAATGGTCATGGAAGACCACTCCATAGCCAGCAGCTGCAGGATTTCCCTTAGAGGCACCGTCAAAGTTGAGTTTGACAAAATCTGTAAGGTAGCTAGAGAGGTAGTAGGGGGGCCCAGAGAGCCCATAGTGATAATAGTGGAGGTCATTCAATGTAAGGTGGACTAGGTCCACTATATTATTAAATAAGGCCCACTATGGTAGTTAGATATAATAAATGTAAGAGG
>ML787310.1:145252-159557 GCA_009831015.1 Picea engelmannii
TTGAATCTTGTTGAAAATGTATCATTCTTGTTACTAAATGTCATTGACAGAATTTGATTACTTGTATCATTGTTATTCAACAATTCCTTTAACATTCTTATTTATCAATTCTATTAAAAGAATTTCATCGCTAACAAATTTAATCACTTCCACCATCTCATAATTCTAATTTCATCCATATGTATGTGGAGCATTTAGTGAGGAGTACACCGCCAAAACTCATCTCTCACACCTTCAACGGGTGTTTTCTAAATTATTTTTAATTAACTTTTGAGTTACAATTTATTTTTAGTTAAAAAGTGTTGAAGTTAAAAAGTCCGCTTTAGGGTACACAATATCTGCATAAATTAGAAAACTAAGTGCTACCAGACAACGTACCACTAGGTTGTGTTGCTCATGTGTGGGGCGTATGACAACGTGTATTATGTATTATTAGATCATCGATATAGACCTTTAACAAAATATATTGTATAATAATCTTATCATTTGCCTTTGGTTCGTGCGTGGAGACGACAAATTCTTAATTACGTATCATGCATGAATCTTAATGTAAGATAATGATTAGAGTATCAACTAGCACAGCCACTAACTCCAGGCTGAGAAAGCCGAAAGGTATTGGCTGAGAATGTGTGTCTCTAATATAGAAAGTCTGTGGTAATATGAAATGTTTGGCTGCAAGGTTTAATCCTATTTGATCATTTAAATGTGGCAATTACATATCTTTACAGTAATTTTTTAATGTGATTAGGTAAATGTTAAAAAGTAAACATGTTAACGGATGCCTTGATAAGTGCAAGAAAGTTATGAACAATAAATCTGACCCATTGATTTTGGAGGACAACTAATAATATGCCAACATCTTCAATGCATAGCCATCATATTAGGGTTTAAGGTTAAATAAGATAAAAATATAATTATTCAACTTATCTAAAAATCTTGAAAAAAACCCTATTTAGAAATCATGCAGAAAACTTTTAACTCATCTACATCAGTTTTTCACGCATCTTATCAATGAGTAAATATGCAAATATTTGTATACTTTTCCTTGAAGAATCGAACTTGGACTTATTTATATATTTTTCCTTGAAGAATCGAACTTTGCATTGAGAAATTTCGGAATTATATTAAATTCCTCAGAGTATATAGACATTGATTGAGTATATACATATAGGCATTGATTGAGTATCCTTCCACCCAAGGAGTTGAATATTAATTTTCCACAACGTGCGTAGAGCCCAATTACACATTGCAGAGTAAAGTTGAATAATCGAGTGAATATGTGCATTAAAGGGTGTGGATTTTTTGGAAACTCAACCACGGTGAATATGTGCTCAAAGTGTTATAAAAACCATCTGCTAGAACTGGAAGTAAAAGCAATGCCTGCCAATGATCGGACTACCAAGGTCGAAGTAAAAGCAACGCCTACCAATGATTAGACCACCAAGGTCGACCAGAAGTGCATTAAAAAGTGTGGATTTTTTGCAAGCTCCGCAATGGAGAATATGTGCTCAAAGTGTTATAAATACCATCTTCTGGAACTCGAAGGAAAAGCAACGCCTGACAATGATCAGACAATGAAGGTTGAAGTAAAAGCAACGCCTACTACTGATCAGACAATCAAGGTCGAGCTTTCTCGCAATGTTTTAATTGTAGAAAACGCGGGGACAACTAAGAAAATCGGCGGTAGAGAATGGGCGGACTGCTGAAATCCATGGCGAAAATGAAACACACAGATAGGTGAGGAAAGACCGAAAATGAAATGTACAATCAGCCAGAAAATAAAACGCTTGGAAAGTTGAGGAAATCTAAATGGTAATCTGAAAGGTTAATCATTTAAACATGGCAATTATATAGTGCTACAGTAATTTCTTAATATGATTAGGTAAATGTTAAAAAGTAAACAGGTTAAGTGATGCATTCAGAAATATAAGGAAGTTATGAAGAGTAAATCACATTAATTGATTTGGGAGGAAAACTAAGAATATGCCACCATCTTCAATTGTTAACCATCAAATTAGAATTTTAGATTAAAAATTGATTAATTGTACTCATTATCAATAGGTGTACACTTTTCAACTTAAAAATATATTATTATGAAAAATCTTTATTAACTCTCCTAAATGTGAGTGTTTGGGTTTATTTAATATTTTTGTTCCTTTAAAAAATAATTTATATGTTATTATTAGTCTCTCTCTTATGTGCATATCATATTGGTCTCCACCAAAAAGAAGATACTATTCCATTGAGTTGTCTTTGTACGAGTTTAATGTTTAAAATTAAATAGTATATTCAATGAAAAATAAAAATAAATAAAATAATTATATATATGTGTGTGTGATGTGTATATTTAATTTAATTTATATTTAATAGTTTTACAACTGTTAAAAGTTCTAGAATGTGAACAAATCCTAATAAAGTGTAATATAGTTTTTTTAATGTTTGTACAGTTTATTAGAGTCTAGTTTAAAGGTTTTTCAGTTTTTTAGGGTTATTTTTTCTTTTTTATTTTTCCCTGTATTTCTGAAGAATGGTTGGATCTGTAGATTTGAGTGGTTAAGTTTGTATAATCAAAGTGTCTGTCGAGATTTACATCATCGACCAAAAAGCTTAAAAGGTATAACGTTTAAACTCCCTCTATTAATATTGTATAAGTGAGCATATGAGTTTGTTAATGTGATATAAACAAATATATTATATCTTTAGTTTTTTTTTAAATAATATCATCAATAATAATAATAAAAATATTTTAAGATAGATAAGTCAACATCAAATTTGTGTATTAGATTCCTTTGTCTGTTAGATAAGGGATCTCCTCCACTCAACAATTTGACAAGTAAAACCTACATACCATACCTCATTCTTATTTATATATCTGCATGCAATTATCATTATTCCTTTTAACTCTTAAAAAGTTTATTTTATTAATATATTAATTTATTCTTTAAATACTTTTTTCATCCTTAGTGTTTTGACATGAGCAAATTTCATTATGTTAATATGATGTATACATTTTTTTTATGTTCAATATGATTAGAATATAAAGTTGAGTTCTTATAACTTATCTTTGAAAAATATTCACATGTGTTAATTTAATATAGACATTGTTTACGAAAGTGTCTTTTTCCACTTTATTAGTGTTCTACATGTAAGGGACTAAGTTGTTTAATATAAACATTGTATTTTCAATGTGAACAAATATATTGAAGATGATGATGATGGTGATTAATGTATGTTGAGAATATTTAATTTATCAGACTTTAAGAAGGTAAGAGGTTACTTTAATCTTTTTCCATAGAAAAATGAAAATAGTTTTTTTTAAATAATGTATAAATTTGATTTATACTCAACACATGGAGTATATGGTTGAGGTAAAATTTATTATTAATCCCAATCGATATAATTAGGTTGACTGCATATTAATATAGTGGTTGATTATAATTTTTTATGGTTTTCTTTAAGTTAAAGGTTAGGCTGTTAAATTTGTATATTTATTTTTAATATATAAATCAATTTTTTTTTATTATTGGTCACCTAATTTAACATTTTAAGTTTCACTTTATTTAAATCAAATATTATATTAAAAACAATTTTAATATATACTATTATTAGATTTCAACAAGATTACCCATAACATATCTTAACATATATTAGATACTAAACTTGATCAATGAAAAACAATCTCAAAAATGCATATGCCCATGGATTACGAGATCTTAACTAGAGATTATGAAAATACAACATTTGTATACTAAAAAATACAAATTGAAGAAAATAAATTTATTCCATCAAATGACCTAGACGAGATATTAACTTAAAATAGTTTGGTGGTTATTTAACTACAAATTTATATAAGAAGAAATTTGATATACTGAGATTTAATACAATGATATGTTAATATTCGATAAAATTAACTATCACTAAAATTGAATACAAGTTACTTATCAATATCAACAAACACGTATACACTTATAAGTCAATAGAAAACCAAATCTTAAAATTATATATATCCTCGATATTTTAATGTTGATGTTTTTTTAATATTTTTCTCACCATATTTATAAACCCAAAGAATCGTGATATACTTCATTATTTCTCAACTTATTCATAACAATTGTCATTGTTTTACCCAAACTTAAGGTACATATCTTATGCATGTTAATATTAGTTACTCATAATAACAATATGGATATTTATCAAGCATAGTGGTATATTTCAATGTTTCTCAACTTATTCATGTTTTTCAACTTATTCATAACATTAACCATTGTTTTACCTAAACTTAAGGTGAATATATTGTTTCTCAACTTATTTATGTTTTTCAACTTATTCATAACATTAGCCATTGTTTTACCTAAACTTAAGGTGAATACTTTATACATGTTAATGTTAGTTACTCATGAGAATATGGATATTTATTAAGCGTAAAATTATATATCATTTCAAACTTATTTAAAAAAATTGTTTTACCCAAACTTAAGGTGAATACCTTATACATGTTAATGTTAGTTACTCATGAGAATATGGATATTTATTAAGCGTAGAATTATATATCATTTCAAGCTTATTTGAAAAAATGATGGAAAACCGATTTCGTTTACGGAGTGTGTAGTTATATTAAAAACATTTTACTCCTTGCTATTGCTCATTTTCTAATTGTTCCTTCTAATTGAATAGCTTCTTTTGATTGAATTAATTTTATTAATGAATTAATTTTATTAATGGGACGAGAAAGGAATGTGTAGTTATATTAAAAACATTTGACTCCTTGCTATTGCTCATTTTCTAATTGTTCCTTCTAATTGAATAACTTCTTTTGATTGAATTAATTTTATTAATGGGACGAGAAAGGGAACTACTTTTTTATGTGATTCACATGACACATTCCTATTTACGTATCATATATGTATGATAATGATTGGATTTTTAAAATATATTATTATGAAAAGACTTTATTAACTTTCGTAAATGTAAGTGTTTGGGCTTGTTAAATACAATCAAATATATTATGTCCTTTAATTTAAAAATAAATAAATAAATGTATATGTGATTATTAGCCCCTACTAAAAAAAAATATTATTCCATTGAATTGTCTTATTCATGTATGAATTTTGTTTTTTTATATTATTCCATTGAATTGTCATATTTATGTATGGATTTGTTTTTATTTTAAATATTGTAGTATATTTAATATTAAATATATTTCGAAAAAGCAGGTTGTGTTGGTCTTACTTTTACTGGTATAGTTATCAATCTTCTTCTTTATGTCAATGATATCATTTTTATGGCAAGGAGTCCCCATAATCTTGAAAACCAACTAAAAACTTTTAAGGATTTTTGCTTCAATATAGGTATGAATGTTATAATTGATAAGACTAAGGTCATGATTATTAAATCCAATAAGATCTCTTATGATACCTTTGTATATGACAACAACAACTTGGAGGAAGTGTCTTCATACAAATATCTTGGAATTGATACTCACCACAAGCTCAATTGGAATTATAGCATTGAGAAAAGGATTATTGGGGGATGTAAATCTTATTATGGGCTTGAAAACAATTGTAAATCAGTTGATCTTTGGAGTTGGGATAAGAAGAAACTGCTCTTTGAGACTCTTGTTACACCTGTTATTATTTATGGATGTGAAGTCTGGGGTTGTAGTATCTCTCGTGAATTTCGAAGAAAGATAGAGAAAATACAAAAGAATTTTATAACATATAATCTCAAAATTCAAGGAAATACGCCCTATCCCATCCTCCTCTTAGAAACAAGTCTCTCCCCCATTGAGGGCATGGCTATGACTAGATACCTAATGTATAAGAACAAGTTAAACAATATGGGAGACAAGAGGGTACCTAAAATTGCTTCAAAATCAAGTCATAGACAACATCGACTCAAGCGAGGATGGCATAAAGATGTCCAGTCTTGACTAAACTATTGGGGAATCATGGAAGAAACCATTTTGTAGAAAAAAGATACTATTAAAAAAAACGTCAAATCAAAATTTAGAGAGAAAATGTGGTGTGATAAAGACTTAGAGGAAAAAAGAAAATTAAGGTATTATAAAGATGTAATCAACCCTAATCTTGAATATCAAAATTATCTAACTGTTTTTCCAAGTGTAAAGAAAAAAATAAGCATTTATAAGATAAGAACAAATTCTCACGAGCTCCATAGTGAAGCTCGGCATTGATCAATTCCTAAAACGCCATGGGATGAAAGAGTGTGTCACCTTTATGACACTAAGAAGGTTGAATATGAAAAACACTTTCTCTTACATTGTCCAGCCTATACCCATATTAGATCTCACTTTCAAAATATTTATTACACTACCAAGCTTCCTAACATCTTAACTCAACAAAAGTATGGTGATCTTGGAAAGCTTTTCTTAATGTTTTTTGAACACAGAAACAAAATTCTAAAAAATCACAAGTAATCACTTACCCTCTTAAGATCGATAGACCAATTCGATCTTAGTGAACGTTAATAATCATCATCATAGATAAACATAACCAATTATTTTCATATAATATATAAATTTAATTTATATTTATAGGATTGATTATCTTTATTATGTATTCTGTATGAATTTTGTTTTTTATTTTAAATATTTTAACATATTCAATATTAAATATAGATAAACATAACTAATTATTTCCATATAATATATAAATTTAATTTATATTCATAGGATTGAAACATAAAATTAAAGTCTTATTATTATTAATATGTATTGTTCTATTAAATTGTCTTATTACAAATGAGGTTGTTTTTTATTTTAAATATTTAATCATATTTAATATTAAATATAGATAAATATAAATAATGATTTTAATATAATATATAAATTAAATTTATACTCAATACGATTGGAACATAAAGTTAAAGGCTTATTGATTTGAGTTTGATTTTTATTTTAAATATTTAATCATATTTAATATTAAATATAGATAAATATAAATAATGATTTTAATATAATACATAAATTAAATTTATATTCAATTTCATTGGAACATAAATTTAAAGGCTTATTGATTTGATTTTTGACAAAATCTTAACAATGTGTACAATTTGAGTGGGTCTAATGGTTAAGAACATGTGTTTCCTTTTAAGAGGTCACAAATTCAAATCCAGAGGAGGTAGGGTATGTATACTTACATAAGGTCCCTTGTCCCACAATCAAGGGGGTCTCATACACCAATTTGGTGTGGCTTGGCCGTGACCTTAAAATTATATTATTATTATTATTATTATTATATGTATTTTCTCCTCCGAAACTTTTTCTCCACTTTAATACATGTGAACATAAAGTTAAAGGCTTATTGTAGATTTGTTTTTTTTACAAAATTTTAACCATGTGTATTGATTTTATATGGACTTTCTCATTTAAAACTCTTTATCCACTTTATTAATGTCATGCATGTGAGCATTTGGGTTTGTTTGATATAAATAAATATATTATATTTTTTAATTTAAAAAAAAAATAGTTTTTATATGTGTATGTGTTAGGAATAAGAAAAGATGTAAGAGAGAAATAGTAAACCAATAATTAAAAATATAAATAATGCACATTGATACATGATCTACTTATCATTGACACATGATCTATTTTGGAAAATTTTTATGGGAAAATGATTTGGATTATTTTCGGCACAAAATAAGAGAGAAGATATAATAAATCAATGTACAGAGATATATCAGATATCAAATAATATAACATAAATGTTTTAGAGATGCAACTATAAACACAGAAATAAAGTAATACACAATTTTCTATTAATGAGCGAGAATGTACAAAGACTGTAGAAATATAGAGTCAAAGAGTCGCTAGAATGGTAGCAACTTATCATTGAGAATAGATGTGATGGCTACTCGTATTCGTGAGAAGATGATTTGACAGTGAGACTCCAAAGGCCTTTTTGTCTTAAATAAAATCCAAATCCATAAGCCTGGAACATGAAAAACCAACAATTTTTTGGACCCCGTTTTGGGTAGTTTGGTGTATCAACTTCCTGGGGACGTAACTTTGACATACGATCTTCGTTTGGGGCACACAATAACTCGCTAGAAAGGTATCATCAATGAGATTTATTTTGGGGGCTCAATTAGAGCCTCTGGAAATCATCGAGAAGCTCGATCCTGAAAAACACTCATTTAGGCCCTCAAAATTGCCTTAGAAGTTAAAAACTGCTAAAAATAGTAAATTGCGAAAATTGTCAGAAAACTGTTTTGAGTGAGTTGGAAAAGGTGTGTGGCCACAGATATCCACTTCGATCAATCCTCCCTCCTTAAGAAGAAATGGTCTCCATTGCATTGAATTCTCAGGGGGGAGGGAAAAGAGTTTGTTGAATCTGCATCTTGATGAGTTGCTTGCCTTCTTGGAGAAATTGTGTTGCTTATATTTTTTATGGTTTTCACGAACATATGGTTGGAAGGGTTGGACGTTTTTAATGAGTCTAGCTACATGAGATTTCTGTGTGCAAAAGAAATGTTTATTCTTTGTTACAGTTTTGTCGACTTGCTTTTGTTGGATAGAAGGTGCTTGGGCCAAGGATGCAGTGGTTTTTGTATCTTTCTGTTCACCTTTTGAGCAAATTATGAAGAAGCTAAATTTTGTAGTATGAGATACTACCTTGTGGTACTGTTTAGATGGGATAGTAGTCTGAACCACCTCTTGTATCATGTAGAGATGGCCCCCCAAAGGAAAATGACACTATAGGATCGAGACTCATGGATAACATGGCACTTACACATATATGGTTGGTCCAAGAGAACATCACATACATCCACCGGGGAAACATCACATAATACCTCATCCTTGAAGGACTGGATGTCATATGACAATCGAAACTGTTGGTTGACACAGATGTCTCGTCCCTGGTGAAGCCACCCGATGTTGTATGGTTGTGGGTGTGTTGTTGTCGATAATCCCAACTTTTTGATGACCTATGTTGAGATGAGGTTCTTTTGGCTTTCACTATCAATAATAAAATGCAGTGGG
The DNA here is from genome assembly GCA_009831015.1 of Picea engelmannii. NCBI lineage: Eukaryota > Viridiplantae > Streptophyta > Pinopsida > Pinales > Pinaceae > Picea > Picea engelmannii. The sequence goes on from ML787310.1 coordinate 154,254, forward strand.
GTCCCCTTCACCCACATCTTTGAATGAAAAAGGTGCTCCCCCTCTTCAGGATCTGTTGGTTCTTCTGATTGAATTATTGTGATCGCGACAATAAAAGTGGGGCTTGCGTCGATGATTTGTTTGTTGTAACTATTTTTTGAATGAGATTTGAAATCATGTTTCGACTCCTTGCATTTGATTTTTCCACCAATGACTGAATTGAGTGACATTCATCGGTGTTTTCCTAGGGGATTTTGTGGAAATCGTACCATTTTTCGTTGTCCTTCTTCGTCTTCCAGTGACCCTTCTTTCCTGTGGCTTGGATTGGTTTTTGGGAGACTATTTGTTAGGCCCATCTTTATCATACATTGTTTGTTGTGGATTTGCAAACTAGAACTCCCTTTTGTTCTGGTGCTTAAGTTTTTTCTCGATTTTAACAACATATCGATAAGTAGAACCGAGTGATGAGATTTCCAGAAAATCCATTTCTGTTTGCATGTATCTATGTAGAGCCCCACGGTATTTCAGAACCAAATGTCGTTTGGAGTCTTTGATACCCATCTTGGTATGTAAGGTATGGAAGGTATTGGTGAACTCAAGAACTGTTTGACCCCTCTCTTTTAGCAGTGTGGTCCATCTCATATACTGGTACTCATAGTTTCCAACAGGCTAATATTGTTCCTTAACTGCATCCACAAAAAAATACCAAGTGGGATCGACCGGATATATTCTGGACTCCTCTCTGGAACTTTTCTCCCAACAAGTTTCCCACCAATGTTTGACATGGGGGAGATATTTAAGGATTGTGAAGGTGATATATTCCCAATCATAAAAATGTTGAACAGAGAAATAACCTTCTATCAGGTTTAACCATTTTCCTAGGGCATCCACATCTATATGACCTTCAAATACGAGAATATCAAAATTAACATGTGCCTTGAAAGGAGAGGTGCTTCCAAAGTGGTTTTTTGATGAAGATGCATATGTTTCTATCGACAAGCGTTGAAGGATGTGGTAAAAATTCTCCATCATTGCGTCCCTCTGTCGCGTGAAAGTTGTAACAATCCTCCTCGTTACGGTGACAACCTCGTATAACAAGTGCAATTTTTTTTTTTTTTTGTGTATGTGTGCGTGTGTGCAAGGTTAATAAGTACATTCGACTCGACGTCGCCATACGACGATGAACATGATGCATGCAATGCGATGACAAAATAGAGATCTAAGATGCACATAAACCTCTGTAAGAAAAGAACGACAATCGATAGACAATGATAAGACTGACTACCCACCCGTCCTACCCAGCAATGGTTAGGACCTCCAAGACACATAAGCAACACTCAAGCCCAGATTGCCATCGATTTTAACCATTTAAGGTCTCAGGGCTGGTGACTGTTCTGAGGAACATGGAGGTGTCTACATCCCACCCAACACAAGCAGACCAAGCAAAATAATGTATATTTCCAAGTACAACAATATTTAAGGATCAACCATGTCCTCTACGATGCGCAAGCCAATTAATTGTAAATTCATTTACTAGCAAATCCAATTTAAATGCAGTTCTATTACTAAATCAATTTCAATTGGTTGTACATCCCTATTCACTAAATCATAATGACTTAATGTACTTAGTTCAGGACATTATATTTTATCTGTTATCAAGGATAATAACTTTCAACTTCATTTCCATAAGGTAATGTCCGCATTACATTTTTATTATGACCACTAAATAAGGACAAACACCTTACCCCTTATGTTATCTATAACATTTACCTTAATGATACCCTAAAATGATAACCACATAATCATTATTCCATAATCGACAATGCATTTAAAATTTAGCACTAATAAACTTACTAGCTTTAATATTATTATTCCCCTTTATATTACTATTCCATATCTGAAAAAGCATTAAAAATAACATCCGCAGACATTAACTTTACATAAGCTATAAAGCATTTGAAATTAGCGCTACATTCCATTATCTCACAACACATTCAATTATATTAACATTTATTTAACAATTCATCACATTACAATTCATTACAATATCGACATAAATTACAACAACAATGCTTCTACCCATTACCATACCAAATTATATCATTTATAACAATAAAATTTGCAGTGACCTTTCCAATAAATTAACAAAATATTTTCATTTAATGTTACCCTAACATTGCCCTTAAATAACAATGCATTTCAGGCTTCACCACCAATTAAATAGCAATTAAATAAATAACATTGCAATTAAATAACATTGCAATTACATAACAATTAAATAAATAACAATTAAATACATATCATTACAATTAAATACATTGCAATTAAATAACAATTAAATAAAACTTATAAGATCATGAGGGTTCTCTCCGAGTATTGCGCCCAAAAAAATTCCGGACTCAGGTTGTCTTAAATGAGGCGCTCAGAACCAGGCGCAACCTTCAGCATCTTTTATATTTTTTTTTATACAAATAAAAGTGACACAAACAGCTCATGCACAGGTGGATTTTGTCCCCAATAGGAAGGCGAACAGGTGGAGGATTGGGTCTGGACGTTTAAGGTTCTGAAAATCTACTGTCCCAAAAGAAAGAAACCTGCCAACTAGAAGGTTAAAGCCATATCCACTGTCACTTCAAGGATAAAGTTTATTGTTGTCATCCTTAAAGGGTTTATGGGCTTGAGAGATTCTGCCTGGAGATATCTGCAAGGATTTCTTAAGGTACAACTAAAGATCTCAATAGAATCATTCTTTTTCAATGACTTACTATCCCATGACAATTGGTGTTATCTCGAAAATTACTAAATAAAATCATTCCCCTTTTTCCAGTTGGACGTACTAAATGCATCCTACCTTTTTTCCACTAACCTAAGATAATAAAGGCATTCTATTTACCAACTACCCTTCTATATTTAGTGAAAGAGGACAGTGTTGGTGATTATTGGTCAGTAGTAATCGATGGCAGCAAGGATGTCAGTGAACATAAATGGAGGGTAAAGATTGAACGGAAAAGAAGACAGTAAACAGTAATTGGCTGGGCTAACTACCATTACCTACGCCATGAAGCTTGCGTATTCCATCCATAATTTCTAACCAACTAAAATTAAAGCAGACTTAAAATTCTCAAGCGAAAAGGCATGCATTACCAGAAGGTAATTGATTCAATCAGAGAGCGAACTTCCCACTTTTGGGGTTATTGGTGGTCCAAATTTAAGAATTTAATCCATGCTGCCTGAAGGAGGAATGAAGGCTCGAGATCCAAGTTTAAAATACAATGCTATCCAGAGGGTAAATGGGGTGAACAACATCATTGTTGTGTGAAGTCGGAATGAGTGGTTCCAACGCAGAAAGAAACGTGTTACGCTGTGTGTGTGTACAGTGAGAGGTTGCCATTTAAAAGCACTATGTGTGGACTGCGAGAGAGAATTCGTCGAACAGAAACCCCTCGTAACCCGAACCTAATACAACCCATAAACAATTTGTAAAAACGAAAATGCCAAAAACTGAAATCGCAGGTCAGAAATTAAATTCGCAAGATAAATCACCCACGCAACTACCAGGGAATGCCATTGCTACCTAGGGTTTCCGTTTTTAATGTTTTCCTTTTATGAAAAAAAAACACATCTATTGCAAAGAACCCTTTTCCCAGAAATTCTCCATGATAACACACAGTGATAATTTTGTCACGATTACATCGCTTCCCTATGCATACAATCATGGATTAAATTCACCAGGGATGTTATCGGATTCAGAAATACCCACCATTAATTAATTACGACATACAGGATCTATTACCCAGATGATTTTGCCTATGCCAACTACAGAATAACTTCGCCATTACTCACCTCCATGTACATCTATCAAGGCATCCTAACTATAGCAGTGATCGTTAATGACGGTAAATATGTACATCAAAAATTTAAGTGAGAATTTTCCATATCAGGGTTATACAGTCGCGATGAGTATCGTAGAAACATAAGGTTTCAACCGATGATTAGAAAAACCTCAGCCTGAACACTGACCAAAAATTTTAGGCAATCATGAAAGGGGAAAAGACTTAGGAAAAAAATCATCCATCGATACGGTGCAGAGACAGATTGCAAAGAAAGACTTATTCGACGATCAAGCACAACAAGGAAATTCTCCATCAATCAAGTTCAAGGTTATTAACACACCAAGGAGCAAGACAACCATTCGACCTGGGACAACCTCCGAGGTAGACATTTAATGACGTAGATACAATGGATGGGGTATAGATTAATTTCCATCGAACACCGGATTACAACAACGGAGACAAGCTTATACAACCAAACAATTTTTAATTGCCAAAGTAAATAAATATGCATTCTACTCTACCAATTAATAATCATACCGTTGCCTTATCGCCTGCCTCGATGATGTCCACTCACTCCGTATCTCTCCCACTCGTCGACCATCGAGACCTCACCGGTACCTCCCAGCCAATCGATAGAGGTACTCTGCTTCCCCCTTAGCCCCCCAAGTAGAAAAGGGGCCACACATTATCCAGATGGTACGTCTAGATCCTAGCTCACCTCGCAAGACCGAGCTACCACTCCTATCCGAGCTGGGAAATCCCAACTCCTCACAAGTAATCAGTCAAGTCTCAAATCTGGCAGCATAACGTTACGCTAACAATCGATCCCTCCTTCCTCATCTTCCCTTTCTTTTATAGAGTTTTTAGCACCTCCAACTTTCCTTAAATCACATTTAAATTAAGTTTTAATAAAAATATTCTAAATATCCTCCTTCGCACAAGTGTCCGCCGTCCCCCTCTTTCCTCTAATAATTATTTTCTTTAAATTTATTAATTGTCTAATTTCCCTCACCCACCTAGAGTTGCTCCTAAATTTACTCCTACATGTTCCTAGATCCCCTTACATGTTTTAAATACTTTCCCTAAAATGATGTTTTTAATTTAGTTCATTTTAGAAGGTTCTTAATTGTAAATTCCTTACTATGTTGACCTCGCTTTTTACCATAAGTTCCCTTCTTTCCTTTATTATATTTCCTCCAATTCTTAGTTTCCTAATTTTTATTTTTCCCTTCTTTCCCCTTTTAATAAATCCAAAATGGTAGTTGCGCTATTTAATCTTTTCCTTTTATTATTAATTTAATATCATTTTATACTTTCCCAAGTTAAGAATTAATTTCTTCTTTGCTATGTTTAAATCCACTAGTTTTAATTAAATTCTTACTCTCTTCATTTACCCCAAGAATTTTATGAAGAATAAACTATTACTTAAGTGGGTTTTAGTTTAAATTTTTATTTTTATTTTTATAGGGTCTTTTTCTTAAGGTTAAACAAA
>ML787310.1:159607-205504 GCA_009831015.1 Picea engelmannii
CCCTTCAGGATGCACCACGTGCTCCAAGGGTGCCACTCGCTTCTTTTGTTTCTTTTGCACGACATGCCCTTCAGGATGCACCACGTGCTCCAAGGGTGCCACTCGCCAACTTGACTGATTGGTAGACATCAATAACCCATGGAATCAACACTCCGCCAGGTGAACTTGTGGGAGACTAAGGGCTCTAAGGAATAAGGCCCCAGCCTTATTGCATGCCCCTTAGAATCATCATGAGCGACTATTGCAGTCTTCCCTCATGGCATCGTGGATCCTCTCGAATTATGTAATCGTTAACCTACACTTTGAGCCATGGAGGGAGTGCTAGTAGGCTGTCGCAAGGTTGTTGTCCACACCTCTCCCTCAACCTCTTTGGAAATCGTGTGTGGCCCCTTTACTCCATATGTGAGTCTGGTCAGCAAGTTATCATCAACCTGCATCATCAACAATCGTGTCAGAACATGTCCACATCATATCATCAAATCAATGAAATATCACAGCAAATAAATCAACCCAAATAGCACACTCCCTGACTCAATCTGGAGTACAAGGGGTTCCATCGATGCCTCTGCATCCTCAAGGTCCAAAACCCTGACCACTCAATAAAACTGATTCAATAGCACCTGTCTATGTCAAAACAGTGAAGCATCATGTCATCTATCATAATGCATCAAAATCAAGGATAAATGTTTTAATATCATAAACGTCGAGATCACTTGCAAGCAAGTGTCCTCAAAGAATAAGTTTTCTCAGTGCACCAGAGCGGGATGTTACATACAACCCCTCTTGGTCTAAACTTCATCCCGGAGTTTCTCAGTATAAATGTCGAAATAAAAGTATCACAGTATCATAATTTTATCTATCAAACAAAAATGGAAACTGCTCGCACATATCATATGCGTCCTCTGAGGTCGTCGAGTGCGGACTATAACTGTCTCACTGGACCTTGACCTGATCTATTGTTCGACGTCGTAACTGTCGAACGCGATGATATAATATGTGGACCGGCTCAGCCATGAGCGCTCCCTCGTCTGACACCTCCAAGGAACTCATGTCAATCACATGTGTAGGATCACTAATATAATGTCTCAAAACATATACATGAAAAACATTGTGCATACGCCTCAAAGAATCAGGCAAGGCTAGTCGATAGGCCACGGGCCCCTTTCTCTCCATAATCTTGAAAGGTACCATGAACCTAGGAGAGAGTTTAGCTCCCTTTCCAAACTTGATCGAACTCTTATGCGATTTAACCCGCAAGAAGACTCGATCGCCAACCTCATAACTATGGTCGACTCAGTACACATCGGCATAACTCTTCTGTTGATCCTACGCTTCTTTAATCCTTTGTCTTACTGTTTGAATTTTTTCTTCCATTTCTTGGATCGCTTCTGGTCCCATCAGGACCCTATCCTCGAGTCGATCCCAACTCAAAGGCGTCTGACACGGTCGCCCGTAAAGAAACTCGAAAGGCGCCACCTTAATGGTGTTTTGGTAACTGTTGTTATAAGTAAACTCTACTAGTGGCAAGAATTCTTCCCAACACTTTTGTTGGTCCATCACGTACATGCATAACATGTCTTCCAAGGTTTGGTTCATTCATTCTATCTGCCCATCAGTCTCTAAGGTGATACGTAGTACTAAAGTTAAGTTGGGTTCCCAAGGCCTCTTGGAAACTCGTCCAAAATCATCCAGTAAACAACGATCCTCGATCAGATATAATATTCTTAGGCACGCCATGCAGCCTCACAATCTCACTGATGAAAACTCTAGCAATGTAAGGTGCCTGATACGTTGTACGCACAGGAATAAAGTGAGCACTCTTCATGAGAGTGCCTACTACTATGAAAATTGAGTCATGTCTCCTTGCCGTCAGTGGCAATCCAATGATAAAATCCATCGAAATAACTTTCCATTTTGATTCCGGTATGGCATGTGGTAGTAGTAATCCTGTTGGGTGTCTATGTTCGGCCTTTACCTACTGACACTCCAGACACCTGGCCACATAGTTAACTTTTTCGGCCTTCATTCCCCTCCAGAAGAATAAGGGTTTAAGGTCTGCCCTCATCTTCGTGACTACCGGGTGAGCCATGTAAACTTCTCTATGAGCCTCGCTCAGGATCAACATCCTCAACTTGTCGTTCGGCGGTACGTAAATCTGACCTTTAAATCTCAATAAACCATCTCTATCAAAAGAGAATCCCTCATATCGTGGTACCATCATTGTGTTTTGTCCAATAAAACCCTCGACCTCCTTGTACCAGTCGTCATCACGCTGGAATTTTAGAATCTTTTCACGTAGATTCGTCTGAAGAGGAAACACCGAAAAGATGCGTCGCCTTCGACTCAAAGCATACGCCACTCGGTTCACCGTTCCCTTTATGTAAGTAATCTCAAAGTCATACTCACTAAGCAATTTCGACCAACGTCGTTGTCACGCGTTCAAGTCACCTTGCATAAAAATGTGTTGTAGTCCACAATGATCAGTCTTTAGTTCAAATTTTCATCCAACAAGGTGGTGTCTCCAAACATTCAAGGCATATACGATGGCTAATAACTCCAAATCGTGCATCGCGTAGTTCTCCTCATGCCTTCTCAGTTTCCTCGAAATATAAGCGATTGCTCGTCCGTCTTGCATCAATACTCCACCTAAGCCTTCCTTGGATGCGTCAGTGCATACCAAGAATTCCGCGTCCATGTCGGGAACCTTTAGTATCGACACTGTCATCAACAACTCTTTAAGCCTCTAAAATGCTTCCACGCATTTCCCGGTCCAAATAAACTTCTTGTTTTTCTTCTGCAATTCTGTGATCAGATTTTCTATCTTCAAAAATCCCTCGACAAACCGTCGATAGTATCCTGCTAAACCCATAAAGCTACGCGCCTTCATGACATTCGTCGGCATAGGCCATTTCATAATATCCTCGACCTTAGCTGGATCCATGGTGATACCTTCGCCAGAGATGACATGCCCTAAGTAGTGAATCCTCGATTGATAAAAAGAGCATTTGGACAACTTCCCATACAATTTGTGCTCTCGCAGGCACTATAGTAGCAAGCGCAAATGCTCGTCATGCTCTTCCGTCATCCAAGAGTAGATCAAAATATCATCAATGAATATTTATATGAACTTGTCCAAGTATTCGCGGAACATCCTGTTCATCAAACACATAAATACTCCTGGGGCGTTTGTCAGTCCAAACAAAAAACAGTAAACCCATAATGTCCAAATCTCGTCTTAAAGGCGGTCTTAGGGATGTCATCCTCCTTGATCCGCAACTGGTGATACCTTGATTGCAAATCGATCTTGGAGAACACCATCGCTCCCTTCATTTGATCGAACAGATCATCAATTCTTGGTAAGGGATATTGATTCTTGATCGTCGCCTTGTTCAGTTGACGGTAGTCAATGCAAAGCCTCCATGATACATCCTTCTTCCGAATGAAAATAACAAGTGCACCCCACGGTGACACACTAGGACGTGTCAGTCCCAAGTCCAGAAACTCCTTCATTTGCATTTTCAACTCTTGTAGTTTCAGGGTCGACATCCGATAAGGTGTCCTCGCTATCAGTTCTGTCCCCAGTTTCAGGTCTATGGTAAACTCCAAATCCCTTTTCGGCGACATCCAAGGTAACTCCTCTGGAAATATGTATGCAAACTCCTTCACCACTGGGAGGGGTTCCAGACCTTCCGCTACTCCCTTCTCGTTTAACGCAAGTATCACATAAAGTTTGCACCCCTTGCACATACTCTTTCGTAGCCGTAAGGAAGAGACGAACCTCAGGGAAAATCCCCGGTTTCATCCTACAATCACACGTCTCTGTTCTTCATCATCAACCAAGCTCAACCGTTTCATCTTACAGTTGAGTATCGCCTCATGCAATTCCAACCAATCCATACCAATCACGATGTCATAAGATCCTAAGATGGTGACATACAAGTTGACCCTCATGACAAACTCTCCCAGGTTAAGGATACAGTCCATAACCTTTCCTCCAACCTTCTGTTTGGCTCCCAAAGACATCTCCACGAAGCTAAACTCATCATGTTCGACTGCCTTTACCTTAATCCTTTTTAGCGCTGCACTAGAAATGAAACTCTCAGTAGCACCCGAGTCTATCAAAATACTAAGGGTCTGGTCAGCGACAGTACCTGTCGTCTCGAGCACAGTCGAATGGTGCTCTACCTGGCGGTTATTCACCGCTGCATGAATCCAATGGGCCTTGCCCATATCTCCCACTATCGTGGGTCCAGCTGATCTAGAAGCTCTGGTCCTCTCCACACGATAGTCGCATTGGTAGTGTGGCTCCCCACATGTCCAACACCCCTTCTTCGACCTGGTAGTCCTGGTACCCGAAGTAGAAGATGACGACCCAGTGGCCTGGAACCCAGGTCTGTTCTGCTGAATAGGCCTATACTACTGTTGTTGCGGGCGACGTTGCTACTGATGCGGTGGTACCCGATAAGGTGTCCATTGCTGAGGCGGTGCTCGCTGAGGTGTAGTTAAAGTGGATCCCCTCTGGAAGCCACGATATCCCGACGTATGTCTCGTTGGTGTTTGGTGCTGCAGTGTTTCAGATGAACCCTGCCCTACTGGTCTCGCTGGAGTCCTGGTCTGACCCCCACTGATAATATCCTCCTCTACTATGAGGGCCTTCTGGAAGGCGTCGTGCAAGGTTTGAGGCATCAAGATCCTATCATTTTCACGCAGGCTGTCTTCAAGGTCAAATATGAACCTGTAGACCTTGAGCTTCTCAGTGTTAAGGTGCAGAGCATACCGGAGCAGCTCCATAAAATGTACCTCGTACTCGAGCACCGTACGACCTCCTTGTCGTAATGCATTGAACTCATTGAGCTGACGCTCAATGAATTCCTCCGAAAGATACCTCTCTCGGAACTGTTCCTCGAACAGTTCCCATGGCACGTCTTTTACAACCATGTTCAGCTGCGGCAAGAGCATCTTCCACCATAGAAGAGCGCTCCACTTCAGTTGAAAGACCACCATGCAGACCTTCATTTTGGAGGTATAATCGCGAAGTGCAAAGCACATCGCCATGTTCTCCAACCATGCCTCGGCGGTTGCATCGTCCGGGGCACCAAAGAACTCGGGAAATTTGACCTTCTTGAGTTCACAATGAATGCTACCAGTAACAGCCAGTGCGCACGGCAGAACCTCAGTGGGTGCCGACGCCCTAGCCTCATCTCTATCCAAATGGCTGGTCAGTGCCTTAGACATGCGCTAGAATGATCTCATCATCCCGAAAACATCGCCAAGTACTCTCTTCTCTTGTCCGAGAACCTACTCGTCTCCTTGGGGGTTAGACCCCTCAGGTGTGGGCTCCATTGGAGGCGTCGCACCTCCTCCCCTAGGACCCTGTCGTCTGCCTCCGCGGCATCCTCTAACCATGATTACCTGCACGCACACAATCAACTCGATTAGCAACAGTATAATCAAATCATGTCAACGAAAGCTGTAGCGATCCCAAGTCGCAGGTCGAACCAACTCGAATATCATATGTAACAATCCTCCTCGTTATGGTGACAACCTCGTATAAAAAGTGCAATTTTTTTTTTTTTGTGTATGTGTGCGTGTGTGCAAGGTTAATAAGTACATTCGACCCGGTGTCGCCATACGATGACGAACATGATGCATGCAATGCGATGACAACATAGAGATCTAAGATGCACATAAACCTTTGTAAGCAAAGAATGACAACCGACAGACAATGATAAGACTGACTACTCACCTGTCCTACCATGCAATGGTTAGGACCTCCAAGACACATAAGCAATGCTCAAGCCCAGATTCCCATCGATTTTAACCATTTAAGGTCTCAGGGCTGGCGACTGTTCTGAGGAACATGGAGGTGTCTACATCCCACCCGACACAAGAAGACCAAGCAACAGAATGTATATATCCAATTACAACAATAGTTAAGGATCAACCATGTCCTCTACGATGCGCAAGTCAATTAATTATAAATTCATTTACTAGAAAATCCAATTTAAATACAGTTCTATTACTAAAGCAATTTCAATTGGTTGTACATCCCCATTCAATAAATCATAATAACTTAATGTTTTATCTGTTATCAAGGATAATAAATTTCAACTTCATTTCCATAGAGTAATGTGCGCATTACATTTTTATTATGACCACTAAATAAGGACAAACACCTTACCCCTTATGTTATCTATAACATTTACCTTAATGATACCCTAAAACGATAACCACATAATCATTATTCCATAATCGACAATGCATTTAAAATTTAGCACTAATAAACTTACTAGCTTTCATATTATTATTCCCCTTTATATTACTATTCCATATTCGAAAAAGCATTAAAAATAACATCCGCAGACATTAACTTTCCATAAACTATAAAGCATTTCAAATTATCACTACATTCCATTATCTCACAACACATTCAATTATATTAGCATTTCATTAACAATTCATCACATTACAATTCATTACAGTATCGACGTAAATTACAGCAAGAATGCTTCTACCCATTACCATACCAAATTATATCACTTATAACAATAAAATTTTCAGTGACCTTTCCAATAAATTAACAACATCTTTTCATTTAATGTTACCCTAACATTGCCCTTAAATAACAATGCATTTTAGGCTTCACCACCAATTAAATAGAATTAAATAAATAACATTGCAATTAAATAACATTGCAATTACATAACAATCAAATAAATAACAATTTAATAACCATTAAATAAATATCATTACAATTAAATACATTGCAATTAACTAAGAATTAAATAAAACTTATAAGATCATGAGGGTTCTCTCCGAGTATTGCACCCAAACAAATTTCAGACTCAGGTTGTCTTAAATGAGGCGCTCAAAACCAGGCCCAGCCTTCGGCAACTTTTATCCTTTTTTTATACAAATAAAAGTGAGGAAAATAGCTCATGCACTGGTGGCTTTTGTCCCCAACAGCAAGGCGAACAGGTGGAGGATTGGGTCTGTATGTTTAAGGTTCTGAAAATCTACTGTCCCAAAAGAAAGGAACCTGCCAACTAGAAGGTTACAGCCATATCCATTGTCACTTCAAGGATAAAGTTTACTACTGTCAGCCTTAAAATGTTTACGGCCTTGAGAGATTCTAGGTGGAGATATCTGCAAGGAGTTCTTAAGGTACAACTAAATATCTCAATAGGATCATTCTTTTTCAATGACTTACTATCCCATGACAATCGGTGTTATCTCGAAAATTACTAAATAAAATCATTCCCCTTTTTCCATCTGGACGTACTAAATGCATCCTACCTTTTTTCCACTAACCTAAGACATTAAAGGAATTCTATTTACCAACTACCCTTATATATTTAGTGAAAGAGGACATTGCTGGTGATTATTGGTCAGTAGTAATCAATGGCAGCAAGGACGTCAGTGAACAAAAATGGAGGGTAAAGATTGAACGGAAAAGAAGACAGTAAATAGTAATTGGCTAGGCTAACTACCATTACCTACACCATGAAGTTCGCGTATTCCATCCATAATTTCTAACCAACTAAAATTAAAACAAACTTAAAATTCTCAAGTGAAAAGTCATGCATGACCAGAAGGTAATTGATTCAATCAGAGAGCGAACTTCCCGCATTTTGGGGTTATGGGTGGTCCAAATTTAAGAATTTAATCCATGCTTCCTGAAGGAGGTATGAAGGCTCGGTATCCAAGTTTAAAGGATAGTGCTATCCAAAGGGTAAATGGGGTGAACAACATCATTGCTGTGTGAAGTCGGAATGAGCGGTTCCAGCGCAGAGAGAAACGTGTTACACTGTGTGTGTGTATAATGCAAGGTTTCCATTTAAAAGCGTTGTGTGTGGACTGTGAGAGAGAATCCGTCGAACAGAAACCCCTTGTAACCGGAACCCAATACAACCCATAAACAATTTGTAAAAACGAAAATGCCAAAAACTGAAATCATAGGTCAGAACCTAAATTCACAAGATAAATCACCCATGCAACTGCCAGGGAATGCCATTGCTACCTAGGGTTTCCCTTTTTAATGTTTTCCTTTTATGAAAAAAAAACACAGCTATTGCAAAGAACCCTTTTCCCAGAAATTCTCCGCGATAACACACAGTGATAATTTTGTCGCAATTACATCGCTTCCCTGTGCATACAGCCGTGGATTAAATTCACCAGGGATGTTATCAGATTCATAAATACCCACCATTAATTAATTACGACATACAGGATCTATTACCCATACGAATTCGCCCATGCCAACTACAGAATAACTTCGCCATTACTCGCCTCCATGTACATCTATCAAGGCATTCTAACTATAGCAATGATCGTTAATGACGGTAAATCCATACATTGAAAATTTAAGTGCGAATTTGCCATATCATGGTTATACAGTTACGATGAGTATCACAGAAACACAAGGTTTCAACCGATGATCAGAAAAACCTCAGCCTGAACGCTGACCCAAAAATTTTAGGCAATCATGAAAGGGGAAAAGACTTAGGACAAAATTCATCCATCGATACGGTGTAGAGACAGATTGCAAAGAAAGACTTATCCGGTGATCAAGCACAACAAGGAATTTCGACATCAATCAAGTTCAAGGTTATTAACACACCAAGGAGAAAGACAACCATTTGACTTGGGACAACCTCCGAGGTAGACATTTAATGATGTAGATACAATGGATGGGGTATATATTAATTTCCATCGAACACAAGATTACCACAGCAGAGACAAGCTTATACAACCAAACAGTTTTTAATTGCCGAAGTAAATAAATATGCATTCTACTCTACCAATTAAGAATCATACCATTTTCTTATTGCCTGCCTCGATGACATCCACTCTCTCTCTACCGCTTCCGCTCGCTGACCGTCGAGACCTCACCGATACCTCCTAGCCAATCGCTAGGGGTACTATGCTTCCCCCTTAGCCCCCCGAGCCGTAAAGGGGCTACACACTATCCAAATGGTAAGTCTAGATCCTAGCTCACCTCGCAAGGCCGATCTGCCACTCCTATCCGAGATGGGAAATCCCAACTCCTCACAAGTAATCAGTCAAGTCAAAAATTCGGCAGTGTAACGTTACACTAACAGCCGATCCCTTCTTCCTCATCCGCCCTTTCTTTTATAGAGTTTTTAGCACCTCCAACTTTTGTTAAATCACATTTAAATTAAGTTTTAATAAAAATATTCTAAATATCCTCCTTCGCACAAGTGTCCTCCATTACCCTCTTTCCTCCAATAATTATTTTGTTTAAATGTATTAATTGTCTCATTTCCCTCACCCACCTAGAGTTGTTCCTAAATTTACTCCTAAGTGTTCCTAGATCCCCTTACATGTTTTAAATACTTTCCCTAAAATAATGTTGCTAATTTAGTTCATTTTAGAAGGTTCTTAATTGTAGATTCCTTACTATGTTGACCTCGCTTTTTACCATAAGTTCCCTTCTTTCCTTTATTATATTTCCTCCAATTCTTAGTTTCCTAATTTTTATTTTTCCCTTCTTTCCCCTTTTAATAAATCCAAAATGGCAGTTGCGCTATTTAATATTTTCCTTTTATTATTAATTTAATATTCTTTTATACTTTCCCAAGTTAAGAATTAATTTCTTCTTTGCAATTTTTAAATCCACTAGTTTTAATTAATTTCTTACTCTCTTCATTTACCCGAAGAATTTTATGAAGACTAAACTATTACTTAAGTGGGTTTTAGTTTAAATTTTTATTTTCATTTTTATAGGGTCTTCTTCTTAAGGTTAAACAAAATTTTACCCTAGAGAAGTTTTAGACTTAGATTTAGATTCTGAACGAGGCAACAATATTTTAGGGAAGTTGTTTAAGAATTTCTTAATGTGTTAAAAGTCTTAGGGCCATCTAGGTTTGTTCCTTCATCAAAATCAATGCGACGTGCCCTTCAGAATGCACCATGTGCTCCAAGGGTGCCACTTTCCTTGTTTGTTTCTTTTGTGCGATGTGCCCTTCAGGATGCACCACGTGCTCCAGGGGTGCTACTTGCTTCTTGTGTTTCTTTTGCGTGATGTGCCCTTCAAGATGCACCACGTGCTCCAAGGGTGCCACTCACCAACTTGACTGATTGGTAGACATCAATAACCCCTGGAGTCAACACTCTGCTAGGTGAACTTGTGGGAGACTAAGGGCTCTAAGGAATAAGGCCCCCGCATTATTGCGCGCCCCTTAGAATCATCGTGAGTGACTGTCGCAGTCTACCCTCACGACATCGTGGATCCTCTTGAACTAGGTAATTKTTAACCTATAGTTCGAGCCACGGCAGGAGYWCTAGTAGGATGTGGAAGGGCTTTTGTCCACACCTCTCCCTCAACCTCTCTAGAAATCGTGTGTGGCCCCTTTACTCCATATGTGAGTCTGGTCGGCAAGCTATCGTCAGCCTGCATCATCAACAATCGTGTCAGAACATGTCCACATCATATCATCAAATCAATGAAATATCACAGCAAATAAATCAACCCAAATAGCACACTCCCTGACTCAATCCGGAGTCCAAGGGGTTCCATCGATGCCTATGCATCCTCAAGGTCCAAAACCCTGCACACTCAATACAATTGAGTCAATAGCACCTGTCTATGTCAAAGTAGTGAAGCATCATGTCATCTATCATAATGCATCAAAATCAAGGATAAATGTTTTAATATCATAAAATTCCAGATCACTTGTGAGCAAGTGTCCTCAAAGAATAAGTTTTCTCAGTGTGCCAGAGCGGGATGTTACAAAAGCTTGCTCAAGCAACATATTGATAGAATCATATGCTCCATCAATTTTCTTTTCTTCTCCCATGGAGGGTTTCTTGGTTGTGCGAGAGAGACTGTCTTCAAGAGAAAAAATCTTGAGAACCAACTTGCTATACTCGGACCTCGTCGGGGACATGCACTAAAAAAAATGATGAAGCACAACATGCTCTAATACCTCTGATCCAGATTATTTTCAGCACAAAATGAGAGCAAAGATATAATAAATTAGTGTACAGAGATATCTTGGATATCAAATAATATAACAGAAATGTATCATAGATGCAACCATAAACATAGAGATACAATAATACACAGTTTTGTATTAATGAGTGAAAATGTACAAACACTGTAAAAATATAGAGTGAAAGACTCGCTACAATGGTGGAAGCTTATCTCTGAGAAGAGATGTGATGGATACTCTCATCCATGAGAAGATTATTTTACAATGAGGCTCCAAAGTCATTTTTATCATAAAGAAAATCCAAAAACCTAACCCCAGAAGATGAAAAGCCAACAATTTTGTGGACCCTGTTTTGGGTAGTTTGGTGTATCAACTTATCGGGGGTGTAACTTCGGCATACGATCTCCGTTTGGGGCTCATGATAGCTCATTGGAAAGGTATAATAGAGGAGATTAATTTTGGGGGATCAATTAGAGAGTTTAGAAATCATTGAGAATATTCATCCTACAAAAAATTCATTTAGGCCCTCAAAATGGCCCCGGAAGTTAAAAACTACTAAAAATAGTAAATTACTGAAATTGCTAGAAAACTGTTTTGAGAAAGTTGAAAAAGGTGGATGGCCAACGATATCCACCTGGATCAGAAAAATCACCCAAATATTCTTTTGTTCCCTTTTTCAAATCTGACCAAGTTGACAAAGTGGGGCTTCACCCCTCACCTTCAAGCCCATTACAATGGAGTATCCTAATCCTATTTAAATAATTCATTACATGTAATCAACATGCACAATACTAGGGGATGCTAGAACCAAGGGATTTAAAATCACCATTGTTGACCTAAAATGGATTTAACTCACTGATTGTTTCAGTGAGTCAAGATTAACCCACCATTTCCCCATTTCAACTTGACTTGGGGTAATTATCCACGTCCTATCCCCCTCAAATTCTATAACCAAGGGTATCTCAAAATCCTTCTTGTCTTCCCCCTATCACCTAGGTCAACGTCTATACTTATTGGTAATTTACCAAGGGTACACATGCATAACAATGTCTTATAGTCGTATGCCTATTTACATGTAACTCCCCATTAGAATAATAATGCATATTTTTTTATTATTTATTGATTATATTTCCTTCGGTAAACTAAGGGATTATCAACACTTACAAATAGCATCATCCTCTCATCATGCCACTCAATATCAATAGAACCAAACATTCAACAAATCAATTTTCAAATCCATGAACAATTCAATATTTACACGTAGGGCACAAGCCACTCTCTCTAGAGAGTCTAGGCCAACCTTGGGCTCTGATACCAGTTGTTAGGAGAAATAAAAAGAGAGAGCTAAAAATAACAAGATCATAGAAATATGCATAGATAAATCACATGACATTTATCCTACAAAACCTTTATGAGGAAAAACTAGCCAATAATAGATATGTTATTCCCCTTGGCCAAACTTGTCCAAGTCGACCAACCCATTGGCCTCAACCAAGTGATATTTCACTACTAAAATCTTAGCACATTACAATGTAACATCACTATCCTTTTAAAGGCTTTCATTACATGTAATCCACAGGCTCTAAAACCATGGGCTGCCAAAACCACCAATATTGACCTGACAACTTTCAATATTTCATCGAGTCAAGTTTAACCTAACATACCCCCCTTTAAACTTGAATTGAGGTTTCCCATGACCAAATATGGCCAAATATCCCTCAAAGTTAGGGTATCCGAGAATCTCTCATGCTCCCCCCTATCACCTAGGTCTACGTAAAGAACTTACTAGTGAAATTTCAAGCCCAAGGTGAAATTAAAATGTTAAAGAACTAAAAATAATAGTAAAATAGAAACATGGACACATAAATCACATGAGATTTATCCTATAAAACCCTTATGGGAAAATTCGACCAACAATAGATCTATTATTACCCTTGAGAAAACTTGGCTAAGTTGGCCAACCTCATAGCCTTGACCAAGTGATCCTTCACCCCTCAACTCTTGACACATTACAATGGATTACCACCAACCTTTTCGAGTCTTTCATTGCATGTAATCCACATTCTGTAAAACCATGGGCTACCAAAACCATATTTTTGAAACCACCACTATTGACCTAACAACTTTGACTCTTTCGTTCAGTCAATTTTAAACTAATTGTCCCCCATATAAAATTTACTTGGAATTTTCCATGACCAAATCCAACCAAACCTCCAAAGTGAGGGTATCCAAGAATCCTGCATTCTCCCCCTATCACCTAGGTCTATGTCTAAACTTTACCAGTGAAATTTCAAACACAAGGTACACATGCATAACCAAGTCTTCTATTCATATTCCCATTTATATTAAAATATATTAAGAATTTAATTATTGTTTTTTACATTGTTGTTATCTCGACACTTATGCCACCATACTCTCACCTTTCTATTGCTTTGACCTCCATCTCTTAATTCTCTCTTCTTGGTATCTTGCAACTAGACAAAATATCCAACCACACCTGACATATCCATTAAATCCAAGAATCCAAACCATATATCGTTCATAGACTCTGAGCCCAAAACCGGTACTCCTTCACGACCAATGTGAAAATATAAATTTACTTGAGGGTTTTTTCTGTGAACAAGGAAAACATCCTTCTCTTATGTATTTTCACTTTTAAGATTCTCGAATTTTTTACCCAACTCTTTGCACAATTTTTGGTCATAGGTCGTACCAAATGAAAGGCTCTCTATCCTCTTTTACTCGAACTTATCCTTCTCCATCTACGCTTTTTCAGGTCTCGACCACTTGTTTTTCCTCTTCATCCTCGAGTGATCACACACCTTCGTCATCCTCAGACTCGTGGAAAACAAAACCCTATGGAATCCTCTTTATTTTTTTTAATTATTCATCATCTCTTTCTTCTTTTGCATCACATTTCCATCACTCATGAGCCACATTTTCATAATTCATTGTCCACCCCACCTTCCTTTCCGCATCCCTTTTTGAACTCATCTCACTCTAGCCGACTCAAGCTATTGGTCAT
Source organism: Picea engelmannii (assembly GCA_009831015.1). Lineage (NCBI taxonomy): Eukaryota > Viridiplantae > Streptophyta > Pinopsida > Pinales > Pinaceae > Picea > Picea engelmannii. The sequence continues at coordinate 173,588 of ML787310.1, forward strand.
CAAGACTACTCTCCATGCACATCACATGTATGATTACTTCTTTCCACACAAATATTTTCCCCATGCACCCTATTCCTAGCAAAACCATTGCATCTTGTCCATGCAATGATGTAGTGGGCATCTTGGACATAGTGGAACACATTATGTACATTACCATTTTCACCTTATTGGTAGTCCTCCATAGATAAGATTGCTATTTCTCTCTTCATCAATCTTAGTCATGCATAGATTGCACTCAAAACACTTTCCTTGTCTCTCTCTCTCTCGCTCCATGAATCCCATCATCAAACCACTCTCACTATAGAGTCTAGGTTTTCATTTATGTGATACAAGTGGTTAGGATTAAGAAAATTCTCCAAGAGAAATAAGAAACCAGAAACAACAAAACACGTAAATCATGCACACATCATTGATACATGATCTACCCTAGAAAATCGTTATAGGAAAATCCAACCAAAGATATATTTTCTCCCTTTACCAAATCCGACCAAGCCATCCAAGTGATACTTTACTCATCACCTCCAGGCCCATTATAATGGAGTATCCTAAACCTATTTAAAAGCTTCATTACATCCAATCCACAGGCACAAAGGAGCTACCAAAATGATGGACCTGAAAACCAATATTATTGTATTAAAATGGATTTAACTTTAAATAGTCAAGTATGTATCAAATAATTAACATAGACAAATTATGAATTTGATTTATACTTGATATGATTGGAATGGAAGATATGGTTGATATGATTGGAATTAGTGTATTAAATAGATATAGCTTACCTAACACACCTGGATCTATTCAACAAATAAACAAATATATTATATTCACTTTCCTCCTGAAAAATTTAATGACTTATATATGTGCAAGCAATTAATAATCCCTATCCCTACCTTAGGAAAGCAATTAATAATCCCTACCTTAGGCAAGCACTATTGCATCGAGTTCATCTTAACTACGCATTATTTTATCTTTTAAATTTAAATATTTTTATATCTCAACTTGACATAATTAAATGAACATAATTATTCCCAAATAATATATAAATTTGATTTATACTTAATACCATTGGAACAAAACATTGAGTTGTTATTACAAACATTTGAAAAATTCCGATAGCATGTACTAACTTGATATAGTGATTGATTATGAGGATAATTTTTCCACTTTATTAGTTACCCATATGTGAAAACTTGGTTCTTTTCAATATAAACAAACATATTATATCCCCTTTCCTTTTACAAAATATAACTCTCATTTATGTGGATGCAATTATTAGTCCCTTCCCTTAGCAAGCACTAGTAGATCGAGTATGCAATAGCTTACCCTTTAATTTTCATATAATGTGTAAATTTAATTTTCATATGATTAGAACATAGGGTTGATGTCTTATTATAGGTCATTGACCAAACATGACAACATGTATTAACTCAATATAAAATTTCTTGTGAAGAGTATTTGACCATTGACCACTTTATTAGTCTCCTCGATGTGAGCACTTGGGGGCTATTCAATATAAACAAATATATTATAGCCCCTCGTCTCTTCCAATTCTTCCAAAAATTAGCTAAAAAATAGGCTTAAATTAGAACATAATTATTAGTCCCTATGTTTGACAAGTATCGTTGCAATCAATTCACCTTGACTTTGCTTTGGCTTACCCTTTGATTTTAAACAATTTTCCATCTCCAGTGTTTAACTTGTTTAACACAAGTTAATGAAAACAATTATTTTCATATAATGTACAAATTTGAATTCTACCTAATACGATTGGAACATAGGTTCGACGTCTTATTATACGCCTTTGAAAAACCCTAACTTTAACATCCCAAAGTGCATGTAGTTTGTGTATGAGACTTCAGTTGTCTATGATTGTAAATGTTATGTGAATTCTGAATGACTTCCGTTTTACTTATTATTACTAATCAAATAGTTATGAGTATCACTTCTATGCGGACAATGCTTGAGTTTTTTTGGTGACTAGTTATCAACAAATTATAATTGGGAATTACATGTGAGAATTATAGCTGAGGTGCTCCCTTTCATTGTTTCATTGTTAGTGAGTATAAATAAATCATATTAAGATTTGACATTTGAGGTATTTCTTTTCATTGTTTATAAGTTAATTGATATTAGATTCACCTTGTAATCGCAATCTTCTTCACTATAAAGTGGACTCGAGCATTAACCATCAACTTTTCTTCCTTTGGTTCTTTGTTCGTCGATCATTCATGTACAAAAAATGTTCTCAACATGTGTGCCCAATTGCACCTAGTGCACCCATCAAATGCGCTCAAGTGGCTCGACAATGCACCCAAGTGCATTCAAGTGCACCCATCAAGGGCGCTAAAGTGGTTCGACAAGGCACCCAAATGCATTCAAGTGCAGCCGAAGTAACTCTAATGACTAAGGACATTTATCCCCTTAGGTCATCACATTCACATTCGACTTGTGCACCTAAGATGTCCCAACTCATACAAAAGTGAACACGGAATAGTCGACCACTTTGACCATTTATCAAGTAGGTAATGTCTGGCATTTTAACATTCTACGAAAACCATTTGTTCCCACCTAGTTAGTACACCTAGTGTCATCCCCAAGTGAAGGCCTTACAGATACCCAGTGCTCAAAACCTCCCAATGGTGTCGATATCCCCACTTGAAGGCCAAGGAGACCCTGAGGAGGGCATGTGTGTTGGTTCAATGTTCTTTCTTAGCCTTAGATGCCTAAAATCATCTTTTAGTCTTTACGGCCCGAGTTTCCTTACTCCCAATGTACCGAGCCTCTAAATGCATATCTAATGTTAAAAACTCCCAATAAATTTAATATCCCTACTTGGAGACTGAAAATACTTCAAAAAAAACTATTTATAATAATTCATGATGAATTAATACCTAAATAACCAATAATCACCCTATAAACATAAGGCTAAATCTACCTAATCAACATAATTTCATCTATTAAAAAATAAGAATATATCCCATAACCCAAGGGATGGATCGAAACTTAATTTTTTAGGATCCTTAAACTCACTTTTTTTTAAGACTCTCATAATACCTGAACGCTTTGAGATACCAAAAATGTGCACTTGTTTTGAAGGCGTTTATTTCTCATGCATGTTATTGTGGACCATATAGTGTTCATGGTTGCCGCCAATTTGTCCTTTTAATTTTCTAACAATTGATGGTTGTTATGGAGATTATAAACAATGTTGCTTTGATTAAAAAATATATTTAAATCAAAAGCACAAACATGTGTATCTAGAATTATACCAACTTACTTTCAAAATAATTTGATAAGAACGTTTAAAGTTGGTTAGTAGGTGGGGAAACAATTAACAAATATGATTAATTATCATTTTTTTATGTTGATGAATATTCTGGGATTATCTTTTTATATTGAGACCACTCATAATAAAATGGAGTATTTGTTAATTATAAAATTAAAAATAATCTCTTCACATAAAAATACTATGCATAATGTAGCTATTATGCTTTTATAAAGACAACACTCGTGATAAAATAGAATATTTGTTAATTATAAAATTAAAAAAAAATAAAATTATTTTACATTTTGAGGAGTTAATTTTGAAGTACATTTTATTTTCAATTTAAGGGTACCCATAAGCTAATGTACTATTTTTGTAGTGAGTGTTGTGAAAGATTGATTAACTATTAATGTTGGAATCCCAATGATATATGAGTGATCTGTAGATTCTAACACTCCCTTTCTATAATACTCTAAATTTTTTTAACTCATCATGTCTAGAAGTAGTAAGCCAAATGTCACTCTTGCAAAGGTTTCTGAAGGTTCATCTATGACACCAAAAGGGTGACAAATTTGAATTTTGCATGCCTAAGTTGGAGGAGAGAATGGAGAGTATGGATATCACCATGGCATAAAAGAGCGAGCTCCTGGATATGATAATTATAAAAAAATTCCTAAATATTAAAGATACTAACAAATGGAGTCTTTATGAACTCAATAAAAATGTTGTTGATCTCAAATCTAATATGACAAGTAAAGAGGTTCTCAAAGAGATGGCATGAAAGGAGGACATCAAGTACATAAAAGTACATAAAAGATGACGTTATGAAGGAACTATGAAACCTCCTTATCTTAAATTATCCTCGTCAAGAAGAGGATAAGGAGAACAGTGGGACAAACTTCCTATCACATATGGAGAAAACGCTAGCACATTTAGAGATCAAAAGAATTGAGTCCCAAACACTTGATGATTAATCACATTGGCATCCAAGAAATTGTGATTTCAACTTGGGACCAAGTACCTCTTCATTCCCAAGATCAATATGATGAAGTTTGATGGTAAKGGTCCCATGACATGGATATTCAAGATGGAGTGATTATTCTATCTACACCAGGTGCCAAATCTAYAGAATAAAAARATAACTATTGCATATTCATATTTCAAAATGATCAATTTACGTGGTAAGGATGACTTTATGAATGGAAAAATACCTCTATTGACTCTTGGTTTGTTTTTATAGAAGAATTGATAACACAACATGGACATAATATGAGCAACACAATCCTTAGTAAATTCACAAATCTTAGGGAAATAGGTCCAATTATACAACACGTTCCTCTATCTCTTAGTCTTAGAGATTTTAATTGTTTCCCTTAAACTAAGAGGGAACTCCACTCTCTCCATCCTCTTTGTTGTAGCATGGTACCTCATTCTAACCCTCATGTTACATTTTGGTGACTCCACTCAAAAATGTTCATCAACCCTTCCCCATCTCAAGTGAATGCTTCCTCCTCCTCATGCTACATTTTGGTGACTCCACTCAAAATATTCCATCAACCCTTCCCCCTCTCAAGTGAATGCTTCCTCCTCCTATTGTTTTTTTAGCACATGAGGTCTTATTTTGTCCCTATAATTCCATTCTCTTTCTTCCCTAATCCTTGTTTGGGCTATGTTTGAAACCTTCCATATGGTTCCTTGAGATGGGGATACAAAGGTGACTACCTTAACCCAAGTATTCCTGTAACAATCTTATATAGACAAACATTCTTATCTACCTCTCTACAATATATTAAAAATTAGAAAGAAAAACATTTTTGTAACCTACAAAATGCTCCAGAACTCTTTCAACTTCATTGAAGAAAAAAATGACCTACCTCTAGTGAGGCAACAAGTGGATTCACATCACAACCAGTGAACCATTATGTTAGTAGAAGGTACCTCTCTCTTTTGGCCGTCCCTATTGGCATAAGGATTATAGTATATTGAAGTTTGTATGTTATCATGGACTAGTTTTCTCAACCAAAGTGGGATAGTGATTTTCTGTAGAGAGTTATTTATCTTGTAGAAACTACTCCATGACATGCAAATGTTATGCATATTGACTTAGTAATGTGTAATTTGTTTTTAAGAAGGGATCTAAAATGTGAAATGTAGAGCAATACCAGTGAGAGATATCTATTTTTAATACTTTGCATTATATGAAATGTTGAATATTGTATGTTGAGAGTTGGAACTTGGCATTGAAGTTTTAGAGCTAAGCATACATGTTGTTCTCTACATCAAATGTTATTGTTGGATGATACCACTATCTCTAAATTCCCCCTTTGGGTGGTGACATCAGGTTGCTAAAGGCATTTCTCCTTGCCCCTTGAACTCTTTAAAAGAGGTGCTACCCCTTGATTCTAGTTGGCATTACTAATTGATATTGAATGCACTTTAAGAAGGATGAGATCATACTTACACTTAAATCATTGGGATTTAAATATTATTTTTCTAATTTATTTAATGACAAATGATATTCAAAAAGTGTAAGAAACATTGTTTTTTTGAAGGTGGAAAAACCTATCATAACTCAATTGTCAAGAGGAAATGAGGACAGCCATCACTAACTACTATGTACAAATGTGGGTTCACTCACAACAATTATTCAAGGAAAACCACCCAAAATAACTTGGTTGAGGCATTGACATGTTTCCTTCGTTTTCAAGAAGATAATCTCTTAGTGAATCAAAAGAAGTTTCTTGAGTCATTGATATGTTTCCTTACATTTGAGGATGATAAGTTCTTAGTGAATCAAAAGTAGTTTTTGGCCTTACTCCACGTGTTGTTCCAGAGTCTGTACTTAAGGCTTAGAAGTATAGTGTCTAGGCATCCGAAAGTGGGTAAAGGGTAGAGAAGAGAGAAACGTCGACCTTCGGCAAGGGAAACTAGGGAAGATTTATGTGTTAGCATTTTCTAGCTTCCAACTGTTCCTGGATGTTTATATCCTATTCAATCGTTGCCCATGAATGTTCGAGTTCAACCCGGGTAGTGGTTGTTTTAAGAATGGTATCAAAAAGGTTTAAGGCAATGTGCGTTTGATTTGATAATCCGGGTTCGATATTGGGATGTGTTGGTACAGGGATAGTCATGGAGGAACAACAAAATAAGAAAACTTCAGGGGGAATTTAAGTGTTGTCTCAATTCGGTCGTATAAAAGAGAGTTTACAGTTTCAGGACTAAAAAAAGGGTGAAAATCAAAGGCTCTTTCCCGTAACTGGGTTATATTTTAATAAAAATGTATGAGGTGGTAGAAAACATTTAGATGTCTATCTAGTAAGGCCCCTATCAAGGGAGAATCCCACGTGTAAACAAAAGAAGAAGAATGTGAAGAAATAACCCAATGAAGCATAAAATATATATATAATTCTGAAAGTGTTGACTGGTCTTATACCTGCTGATAGTTGGTACAGAGGAAAAGCAATAAACAATATAGAAAACCAAAATTCATTCACTATAGTAGAGGTTGCACTAAATTATAGCGAAGAATTCATCAGATACGAATATGAAATGAAACGAAATATGAGATACCAGAAAACAAACTCACAACATAGTCATGACGCAATTGAGAATCTTCATATTTGATTTATATTAACTCTCAAGTTGTGTGGAATTTACCATAAATTCCATTTGCCACATCCATTTTTTATCATACCTATGGAATTTCAAAGAAGAAATATCAAAGAAATACAAAAAATAAAAATTCATACCTAGAAGGGCCAAAATTTCGGATATACAATAAAAGGAAGATTGTCTAGCAGAACCACCTCAAAATCAAGGTTTAAAATTGATACTTGGACAACATGCGACCAAAAAAGGGAACTTCTACACCAAATAAGCCTCCATAAAGTCCTACTTGGACTCTTGATGAAGGTGAAGAAATTCGTAGGGACATAAATGATTTACAAAAGATGAACTACAAGAGATAAGGGATTCAATAAATACTAAGATGGATGGTTTAAAAGGGGAGATCATGAAAGGATTGAAAAAATTCCTAATAGAGAGGACACCTAAAAGTGAAAATCCATCCCATGAAATTAATGATGAGGACACAAGGAATATAAATCAAGAATAGAGAAATCCTAACTTTGGGTTGAATACCAACTGCTTTCGTAAGATCGATATGAGGAAGTTTGATCGAAAGGACCCACTCACTTGGATACTTCAGATTGAGCAATTCTTTGATCTACACAATGTGCCACATACACAAAAGGTATGGATTGCTTGTTTATATTTAGAACCCAATCAATTTGTGTGGTATCGATGGATTTGTTCTTTCAAATCACTCGTCACTTGGACAATTTTTACGAAAGAAATGATAGCACACTATGAGGATACAAGGATCAATACCTTCTTTAGCCAATTGATAAATCTCAAGAAAAAGGGTTAAGTTACAGAGCACATTGAGAACTTCCAAAGATTGAATATAAAGGTAACATATATTGCATATGAGCACTTGATTGATGTATTCATAGGAACTTTAAGGGATAAAATTCAACATGAGGTTCGTCCTTGGGAACCCAAATCATTGGAGAATGCATTTAGGGTGGAAAAAAATGTTGAAAGTAAAAATATGGCTATGGCTACTAGAAGGACCACTCCTAACATCTATTGAGAGAATAATGTTCCTTCTTATAAAACACCTCAACCTACCAGGTTGACACCTCAACAATTGAAGGAAAGAAAAACAAAATTTTTATGCTTTAATTGTGACAGCAAGTACAGTAAGGGACATAAGTGTGGTGAGAATAAACTATTCTACATAGATTGTGAAGAGGAGGAAGAATAAGCACTAGAAAAAGAACCATCTCAAGATGAAAATGTAGATGTGTCTTCTTCTGAAGAGTTGTTTCCCACGATACTGTGTAATGCATTGGTTGGAATTAGCACTCCTCAAACCCTCAAGATCGAAGGATATATAAAAAAGAAAAAGGTAAGTCCTAATTGATTATGGTAGTACTCATAATTTCATCCACTATAAATTAGCCAAAGCTCTCAATTTCTTTGTATATCCAGCACCAGAGTTTCAAGTAATGAGTGTAGATGGAGGAACTATCAATTGCTCAGGAAAATGAAATAAGATCAATCTTACTATGGGGGAATATGTAATGAATATTCCAATGATTTCTATACCCATGGGTGGTGTTGATGTCGTACTAGGAATCCGATTGTTGAAATCATTAGGAACAATTGATTTTCATTTTCAAGAATTTTTAATTGGAAGGACAAGAAATTGAGTTAAGAGGTATCACAGGGAAACTCATTAAGGTGATAAGCTCCAATGGCATGACAAAATTATTGAAAAATGGGCATCAAGGTGTAATTGCACAACTATGCTCACTAGATGTTCAAACATCTAGGCCATCTATTCCCCTAGATCTCCAAGGGATCATTGATAAGCATTCCAAAGTATTTGGAGATATTCTGAAAGGTCTTCCACCCACTCGAAATCATGATCATGATATTCACCTAATTCCTAGGAGTGTTCCTCCTAACATCAGGCCATACAGATACCCTTATGCCCAGAAGAGTGAAATTGAGCACATGGTTGAAGAAATGTTAGAGGTTTGCATTATGAGACCTAGCCAAAGTTCTTACTATGCATCGGTGGTAATGGTATTCAAGAAATATGACTCATGGTGTATGTGTCTAGATTATAGAGAGATCAATAAGATCACTATTAAAGATAAGTTTCCCATTCCCGTCATTGATGAATTGTTAGATGAACTACATGTAGCAATCTATTTCACAAAGTTGGATCTTCGTTCAGGGTATCATCAGATAAGAATGAAGGAAGAAGATATCCCAAAAACAACATTATGAACTCATGAAGGCCATTATGAATTTTTGGTCATGCCTTTTGGCTTTACAAATGCACCTTCCACATTCCAAGGATTGATGAATTCCATTTTCAAGCCCTTCCTTCGAAAATTTGTGTGAGTATTTTTTGATGATATACTAATCTATAGAAATTCTTGGGAGGATCATGTGTGACATGTTGACAAAGTTCTACAACTACTAAAGGAGTAACAACTATATGCCAACCATCCAAATGTTTCTTTGGGGTGAATGAGGTAGAGTATTTGGGTCATATTGTATCTCATGAAGGTGTCAAGGTAGACCCTAACAATATTAAGGCCATGATGGACTGACCAATTCCCAAAACATTGAAGAATCTTAGAGGATTTTTGGTTTTGACAAGTTACTACCGCAAGTTTGTTTGGCACTATGGAAGAATAGAAACACCTTTAACGACACTAAGTAAGAAGGATGTATTTCCATGGACTCCATAGGCAACTAAAGCTTTTGAACAACTTAAAGAGGTGATGTGCAGAGCTCCTGTCTTAACCACTCTAGACTTCACAAAAACCTTTATTGTGGAATGTGATGCCTCGGGAAATGGAATTGGTGTTGTCCTATTGCAAGAAGGAAGGCCCCTGACTTTTGAAAGTCGACCACTCAAGGTAAAGGACTTACACAAACCCATTTATGAGAAGGAAATGATGGAAATACTACATGCACTGAATAAATGACATCCTTACCTAATAGGTAGGCACTTCAAGGTCAAAACAAATCATGATAGTCTTAAATACGTCTTGAAACAAACACTATCTTCAAAAGAACAACAAAAATGGGTGAGAAAGATATTGGGTTATGATTTTGAAATCGTCTATAAAAAAGGGAAGAAAAATGTTGTGGCAGATGCACTCTCAAGAAAGGATGAAGATGTTGAGGCCTTTCTCTCTGCTATCTCGATCATCCAACATGATTGGATAATACAAGAAAGGGATGAATGGAAGAATGACGAAAAAGTGTGGACTCTCATTCAAAGGTTGCAGCAGGATTCCAGTGCATCAGATACATTTACATGGGAAAATGATTCATTATGGTACAAATATCGCTTATATTTATGTAATAACTCCCAACTCAAACAAAATTTACTATTGGAATTGCACACCTCTCCAGTAGGAGGGCACTCAAGATTTTTGAAAACCTACCATAGGGTCAAGAAGGAATTTTTTGGGGATGGCCTTAAAACTGATGTTCAAAGGTTTGTCGCAGAATGTTTGGTTTGCCAACAAAATAAGGTGGAAACAACCAATACCCCGGGTCTTTTACAACCATTATCCATCCCAAGTCAGCGTTGGGAGGAGGTTTCCATGGATTTCATAACATTGTTACCAAGTTCTGAAGGAAAGAGTGTCATCATGGTGATTGCTGATAGATTCACCAAATACACACACTTTTGTGCACTCTCTCGTCCCTTCAAAGCCAATACAGTTTCCACCACATTCATGGAGACAGTTCAAAAGCTACATGGAAACCCAAAGATTATTATAAGTGACAGAGATCCCATATTCACTAGACATTTTTGGACAGAATTATTTTCTTGTTTGGGTACTCAATTGGCTCATAGCTCATCCTTATCATCCTCAATCTGATGGACAAACCGAGATGGTGAATAAATGTCTGGAAGGCTCCCTTCGTTGCTTTGTCTCTGATAAACAAATACAATGGTTCAAATGGCTACCCTTGGCAGAATGGTGGTATAACACATCCTTTCATACTGCAACAAAAATGACACCATTTATGGCACTCTACAGATACCACCCTCCTTCCATCACTTCTTCTCTAAAATAAAAATCTAAGGTTCAAGAAGTGGAATATCACATCGAGGATCAACAACAAGTTCTCCAAATCTTAAATGACAACCTGACCATGGCACATAATTGTATGAAACAACAAGCATATCAACATCATAGTGAAAGAATTTTTGAAGTAGGGGATTGGGTGTTTTGAGGACTACAACCATACAAACAGATCTCCCTCAAGCAAGCCAAGAAGGATAATAAATTATCACCAAACTACTATGGCCCTTATAAGGTGTTGCAAAAGATTGTTACTATGGCATACAAATTGGATTTGCCTGCATCTTCACGAGACACCCATTTTTCCATGTTTCATGCTTAAGGAAGGTTATAGGTGACAAGATCCCAGTTCAAACTATATTTCTAGAACTTGATGAGGAATGAAAAATCATATTGGAGCATGAAGCCATCACTGACATGAGATTAAATGGAGGAAACTACCGGGTGAAGATTCCACTTGGGAAGATGAGTCTTTTATACAGAAGAATCAAGAGTTACTGAAGCATTGTGGAAAACACTTGTCTCAAGGGGAGGGTCATGTTAAGCCCTAAATAGTGGCTCATTACCCCTTAATTGGGGCATATTACATTAGTAATGTTATTTTATTTATGTTATCTTTATTCCATTAGTTCTAATTGTACCTCTTAGTCTCCTATATATACCAAAGATACATTTTCATTTGGAATCATATTTTATTTGGACATTTATGTGGGGTATAAAGAGGTTTCCCCCTCGAAGAGGCTTATTACCTGAAATTCTCTCTTTTCCAAAGCATTGAGTACTTAGTCAGAGGCTTTTCTATGTTATATTGATATTTTATTCTTAACAAGCTTTATAAGAAAACATATATTAGGCCCATGAATTCTCTTCTAAACTTGGCATTATAGAAAGAAGGGTTATCTTTGATCAATAATTGTTCCTTTGCTTTGTAGGCCGACTGATCGACATAGCCTCAAACTAGCTATATTCAAGCCGCATGACCAAATTTTCCACATTTCTGCGAATGGATGGCAAGAACATTGGTAGGTGTGAGAATTTGGAGTTGAGATGCTCTCACACCCACTTCAAAATTGACATGGAAAATTGGGCGTTGTCTAATTGTTCTAAGAAATCATTTTTTTGGCTGGAATCTGACGACATAAATCTTCACGAAATTAGTATTTTTTGTTGTTTAAAGTCAGTTTCTAAATATAGAAATTTAGAAACTTAATAGATGCTCTCATTGATTTTCCAATGATAGTTAAATACACAAAACTTGCAAATAATATTGAGATTGCCTATTTAATGTTGGAAAATGAGATAACAGATGACCTCATATAGGACTGTGCTTCAAAATCATAACCGAGATTTCCTTATCCACACAAAAGGATGTGACAATAGATTTATTAGAAATCAGGGGAAAACTATCAATTTTTTTTTTAAAACCTACACAAGGTGTGGCAATAACGACAATAATATCGACGCAAGTATGGTATCTGCATCGCAGGCTATTGATAGGTGTTTTTACTCTGTTACACACGATCTTTCGCCACTATTTGTCACACTTTAACCATCGCAAGTATGGCATCTGCGTTGCAAGCCAATGGTGGGGTTCTTACTCTGACACATTTTTTTCATCGCTATTGCCACGCTTTTTCGTCGCTATTGCCACGATTTTTTTGTCGAAAAAAAGTGTGCCTCTTTTTAATATGGTGACACGTGGCAGTCTAATTTCGTCGTTGTTTCCACGAAAAACGAATGTGTGGATATAGTAACGAAAAATGTTCCATGAAATAAATTGTTTTCCTTCGTGGAAAGTGCGACGGATATGTGTGGCAATAGCAACGAAAAACCATGGCAGATTTGGTCATATGTAGTAGTGGACCAACGTGAAAATATAAATTTACTTGAGAGTTTTTTCTGTGAACAATGACAACATCGTTCTCTTATGTATTTTCACTTTCAAGATTATTGAATTTTTTCCCCAACTCCTTCCAGAGTTGTTGGTCACAGATCATACCAAACAAAAGGCTCTCTATCCTCTTCTGCTTGAACTTATCCTTCTCCATATCCACTTTTTCAGCTCTAGACCACTTTTTTTTCCTCTTCATCCTCAAGTGGTCACATAATCCTCAAGTGGTCACACACCTTCATCATCCTCAGACTCATGGAAAAAAAAACTAAGGAATCCTCTCTTCATTTTCTTATTATTCATCATCTCTTTCTTCTTTTCATAACATTTCCATAACTCATGAGTCACTTTTTCATAATGCACTGTCCACCACACCTTCCTTTCCGCATCCCTTTTTGAACTCATCTCGCTCTAGCCGACTCAAGCTATTTGTCATCAAGACTACTCTCCATGCACATCACATGTATGATTACCTCTTTCCACACAAATATTTTTTCCATGCACCCTATTCCTAGCACACCATTGCATCTTGTCCATGCAATCACCTAGTGGGTGTCATGGACATATTAGGAACACATTATGTACATTACCATCTTCACCTTATTGGTCATACTCCATAGAAAAGCTTGTTATTTCTCTCTTCATCAATCTCAATCATGCATAGATTGCACTCAACACACTTTCCTCGTCTCTCTCTCTCTCCATTACTCCCATCATCAAACCACTCTCACTATAGAGTGTAGGTTTTCATTTCCGTGATACCAGTGGTTAGGAATAAGAAAATGCTCCAAGATAAATAATAAACCAGAAATAACAAAACACGTAAATCATGCACACATCATTGACACATGATCTACCCTAGAAAATCGTCATGGGAAAATCCAACCAAAGATATCTTTTCTCCCTTTACCAAATCCAACCAAGCCATCCAAGTGAGGCTTCACTCCTCACCTCCAGGCCCATTATAATGGAATATCCTAAGCTTATTTAAAAGATTCATTAGATGCAATCCACAGGCACAAATGAGCTACCAAAATGATGGGCTTGAAAACCAACATTGTTGACCTAAAATGGATTTAACTTTAAATATTTTTATCTCTCCAATAATTGACATTGGCAAATTATGAATTTGCCTTATACTTGATATGACTGGATGATATAGTTTGGGTTTTATTATACTTCTTTGACCAATTCTAACAAAGTGTATTAAATAAATATATAGCTTAGCTAGCACCTCGATCTATTCAACAAATAAACAAATATATTATATTCTCTTTCCTCCTCAAAAATTTAATGGCTTATATATGTGCATGCAATTAATAATCATTACCTCAAGTAAGTAGTATTGCATCGAGTTCACCTTGACTATGTATTATTTTATCCTTTAAATTTAAATATTTTTATATCTCTATTTGACACAATCAAATGAACATAATTGTTATCAAATAATATATAAATTTAATTTATACTCCACATTGGAACATAACATTGAGTTGTTATTATAAGCCTTTGAAAAATCAAAGCATGTACTAACTTAAGACTGAGAGCATGTACTAACTTAATATAGACCTTGATTATTTTCCCACTTTATTAGTTACCTATATGTGAAAACTTGGTTCTTTTCGATATAAACAAATATATTGTATCCCCTTTCCTTTTACAAAATATAGCTCATATATGTGCATGCAATTATTAGTCCATTCCTTTAGCAAGCACTAGTAGATCGAGTTTGCTTTGACTATGCAATAGCTTACCCTTTAATTTTTCCATCTCCAATATTTGACGTGAGTAAATGAAAATAATTATTTTCATATAATGTGTAAATTATATTGACGTGAGTGAATGAAAATAATTATTTTCATATAATTTGTAAATTTGATTTCTATCACTATGATTAGAGTATAGGGTTGATGTCTTATTATAGGCCACAGGCCATTGACAAATCATGACAACATGTATTAACTCAATATAGAATTTCTTCTGAAGAGTATTTGACCACTTTATTAGTCTCCTAGATGTGAGGACTTGGGTCTATTCAATATAAACAAATATATTATAACCCCTCGTCTCTTCCAAAAATTAGGCTTAAATTAGCACACAATTATTAGTCCTTACGTTTCACAAGTATTGTTGCAATCCGTTCACCTTGACTTTGCATTCGTTTATCCTTTGATTTTAAACACTTTTTCATCTCCAATGTTTAACACAGGTTAATAAAAATAATTATTTTCATATAATGTACAAATTTGATTTCTAGTGAATACAGAGTCGACATCTTATTATACGACTTTGACAAACCGTAACTGTAATATCCGAAAGTGAATGCAGTTTTTGTATGAGACTTTAGTGGTCTACGATTGTAAATGGTATGTGGATTCTAATGATTTCCTTTTTACTTATTATTACTAATCCAATAGTTATGAGTATCACTCTTTTGTGGACAATGGTTGAATGTTTTTTATTAGTTATCAACAAATCATACTTGGGAATTATAGGTGAGGTACTCCCTTCCATTTGCTTATGAGTACAAATAAATTATATTAAGATTTCAGATTTAAGGTGTTCTCTTCCATTGTTTATAAGTTAACTTATATGAGATTCACCTTGTAATTGCAATCCTCTTCACTATAAAGTGGACCCAAGTGTCATCCATCAACTTTTCTTCCTTTGGTGCTTTGTTCGTCGACCATCCATGTCCAACAAATGTGCTCAACATGTGTTCCCAATTACACCTAATGCACTCATCAAATGCGCTCAAGTGGCTCGGCAATGCACTTAAGTGCATTCAAATGCATCCCGAGTAACTCTAATCACTAAGGACATTTATCCCCTTGGGTCATCGCATTCGACTTGTGCACCTAAGGTATCCCAACTCGTACAAAATAAAACATGGAATAGTCAACCACTTTGACCATTAATCAGGTAGGTAATGTTTAGCATTTTAACATTCTATGAAAACTATTTGTTCCCACCTAGTTAGTACACCTAGTGCCATCCACAAGTGGAGGCCTTATATATACCCACTGCTCAAAACCTCCCAATGGTCTTGATATCCCCACTTGAAGGCCAAGGAGACCCTGAGGAGGGCATGTGTGTTGGTTCAATGTTCTTTCTTAGTCTTAGATGCCTAAAATCATCTTTTAGTCTTTGTGGCTCGAGTTTCCTCCCTCCCAATGTACCGGACCTCAAGATGCATATCTAATGTTCAAAAACTCCCAATAGATTTAATATCCCTACTCAGAGGCCAAATATATCTTCAAGAGACTATTTATAATAATTCATTAACAAATTAATACCTAAATAACCAATAATCATATAAACATAAGGCTCAATCTACCTACTAATTAGCATAATTTCTTCTATTAAAAACAGTAAGAATATATCCCATTAGCATAATTTCTTCTATTAAAAAAAAGTAAGAATATATCCCATAACCAAGAGATAGATAGATCAAGAGATGTATCAAGGCTTAAAGTAAGAATATATCCCATAACCAAGAGATGTATCAAGGCTTAATTTTTTAGATCCTTAAACTTACTTTTTTAAGAGTCTCATAATATGTGAACGCTTTGAGATACCAAAAATGTGCACGCGTTTTGAAGGTGTTTATTTCTCATGCATGTTATTGTGGACCATATAAACAATGTTTATGCTTGCCGCAAATTTGTCCCTTTAATTTTCTAATAAGTGATCGTTGTTATGGAGATTATAAACAATGTTGCTTTGATTAAAATATATATTTAAATCAAAAGCACAAACATGTGTATCTAGAATTATACCAACTTACTTTATATTTAAATCAAAAGCACAAACATATGTATCTAGAATTATACCAACTTACTTTCAAAAGAATTTGATTAGAACGTTTAAAGTTGGTTGGTAGGTGGGAGACAATTAACAAATACGATTAATCATCATCTTTTTATGTTGATAAATACAAACATGTGTATCTAGAATTATACCAACCTACTTTCAAAAGAATTTGATTAGCAGGTTTAAAGTTGGTTAGTAGGTGAGGAGACAATTAACAAATACGATTAATCATCATCTTATGTCGATAAATATTGTGCATGATGTAGGTATTATGTTTTTATATAGAGATCACTCAAAATAAAATAAAATGTTTGTTAATTATAAAATTAAAAATAATCTTTTTTTTATATAGAGACTACTCATAATAAAATAGAATATTTGTTAATTATAAAATTAAAAATAATCTCTTTTATGGTACATTTTGAGGAGTTAATTTTGAATCACATTTTATTTTCAGTTCAAGGGTATCCATAAGGTAATGTACCATTTTCTTTAGTGAGTATTGTGAAAGATTGACTAACTATTAATATTGGAAGCCCAATGATATGTCAGGGATCTATAGATTCTAACACTCCCTTTCCATAATACTCTAAAAGACTTTAACCCATCATGTCTAGAAGTAGTAAAAGCCAAATGTCACTCTTGCAAAGGTTTCTGAAGGTTCGTCTATGACACCAAAAGAGTGACAAATTTGAATTTTGCATGCCTAAGCTGGAAGAGAGAATGGAGAGCATGGATATCACCATGGCATAGAATATCAAGCACCTAATTATGATAATTACAAAAAAAAATCCTAAATTTTAAAGATACTAACAAATGAAGTCTTGATGAACTCAATAAAAATGTTGTTGATCTCAAATATAATATGACAAGTAAAGAGGTTTTCAAAGAGATGGCATGCAAGGAGGACATCAAATACATAAAATATGACATTATGAAGGCATTATGAAACCTTTGTATCCTAAATTATCCTCCTCGAGAAGAGGATAAGGAGAACAAGGGGAGAAAGTTCCTATCAAATATGTAGAAAACACTAGCACATTTAGAGATCAAAATAATTGAGTCCGAAACACTTGATCATTTATCACATTGACATCCAAGAAATTGTGCTTTCAACTTGGGACCAAGTACCTCTTCATTCCCAAGATCAATATCATGAAGTTTAACGGTAATGGTCCCATGACATGGATATTCAACATGGAACAATTATTTTATCTACACCAGGTGACAACTCTATTGAAAAAAAAATTACTCTTGCATTTTCATATTTCAAACTGATCAATTTGTGTGGTAAGGATGACATTATGAATGGAAAAGGGCCTATATTGTCTCCTTGTTTGTTTTTATAGAAGAATTGATAACACAACATGGAGACATGATGAGCAACACAATCCTTAGTAAATTCACAAATCTCAAGGAAATAGGTCCAATTATACAACACGCTCCTCTATCACTTAGTCTTAGAGATTTTATTTGTTTTCCTTAAACTAAGCGGCAACTCCACTCTCTCTATCCTTCTTGTTGTAGCATGGTGCCTCATTCTAACCCTCATGCTACATTTTTGGTGACTCCACTCAAAAAATTTCATCAACACTTCCCCCTCTCAAGTGAATGCTTCCACCTCCTATTGTTTTGTTAGCACATGAGGTATTTTTTTGTCCCTAGAATTCCATCTTCTTTCTTCCCTAATCATTGTTTGGGCTATGTTTGAAACCTTACATATGGTTCCTTGAGATGGGGATACAAAGGTGGCTACCTTAACCCAAGTATTCCTCTATCAATCTTATATAGACAAATATTATTATCTACCTCTCTACAATATATATAAAAAATAGAAATAAAAACATATTTTTAACCTACAAAATGATCCAAAACTCTTTCAACTTCATTGAAGAAAAAAATGACCCACCTCTAGTGAAGCAACAAGTGTATTCACATCACAACCAATGAACCATTATGTTCGTAGAAGGCACCTCTCTCTTGTGGCCATCCGTATTGGCATAAGGATTATAGTATATTGAAGTTTGTATGTTATCCTGGACTGATTTTCTCAACCAAAGTGGGATAGGGATTTTGTGTAGAGAGATATTATCTTCTAGAAACTATTCCATGACATGCAAATGTTATGCATATTGACTTAGTAATGTGTACAGTAGAGAAATATATTTTTAATATTTTGGATTGTATGAAATGTTGAATATTGTATGTTGAGAGTTGGAACTTCGCATTGAAGTTTTAGAGCTAAGCATGCATGTTGTTCTCTACATAAAACACTATTGTTGGATGCTACCACTATCTCTAAATTCCCCCCTTGGGTGGTGACATTAGGTTACTAAAGGCATTGCCCCTTGCCCCTTGAACTCTTTAAAAGAGGTGCTACCCTTGATTCTAGTTGGCATAACTAATTGATATTCCATGCATTTTAAGAAGGATGAGATCTTACTTACACTTAAATCATTGGGATTTAAATATTGTTTTGCTAATTTATTTGATGACAAATGATAATCACAAAGTGTAAGAAATATTGTTTTTTTGAAGGTGACAAAACCTATCATAACTCAATTGTGAAGAGGAAATGAGGAAAACCATCAGTAGCTACTATGTACAAATGTGGGTTCACCCACAACAATTATTCAAGGAAAACCACCCAAAATAACTTGGTTGAGGCATTGACATGTTTCCTTACTTTTGAGAAAGATAAGCTCTTAGTGAATCAAAAGAACTTGCTTGAGTCATTGGCATCTTTCTTTACATTTGAGGATGAGAAGCTCTTAGTGAATCAAAAGTAGTTTTAGGCCTTAGTCCAAGAACAAAAGACCGTTTCAACCAATATAGTATCCACAAGTAAAATAGTCTCTTATGCTAATCATGGTTGAGGTTCCAATAAAGGAATCATGTGCTTACAAACAACATTTAACCTTGATCTCATACACATGACCAAACACTATTACAATTTAAAGTTCATATATAAAAATAAATAAATTATAACACCATATTAAAAATTTACACAATTTTGATAAAATAAAAAGGACAAATTGACAAACAATTTCTATATCTTTAAGTGTAATTTGAAAAATAAAATTAATTCACATTGTTTATTAGGAGGAACATTCAGAAAAAGCCCAAAATCTATATGGAGAAGAACCTTGAGAATATAAATACGGGATTCAAGGGATAATTTAAATAAGAACTCTAAGTAGAAACGAACATCACATCCTAAATTAAACTAACATGATTGAGTAGACCACCCAACCTGCAAGAACTTAACATAGAAGCCAATGACACCTGTTAATTAAAGTAATATTCGATAATCTTTTTATAAAATTCAATTTTTCTATCAAATATATACATACAAATATTATAATAATAATAATATTAATTTATTTTTAAAGTTACCTACACTAAATTGGTATATAAAACTTTTTGTTTGTGAAACAAAGAATCGAATTGGTATATTGAAAAGGGGTTGGTTAAACTTTCTATCTTTTGAGTTTTTTGAGTTTTTAAGCAGGAATTGGCTAGACAAAATTTCTATTTTATATTATTTACATTGTCTTTCTAAATAAACACTCAAATCTACAGATCCAATCATTCATCACTAAATTTCCAACAAAATCAAACTGAAAAAATACACACAGAAGAATCCAAAAAGTTAAAACGTTTACAGTTAAACTACTGCTATTGAAAATAAAAGTGTGAATTTTCTATTTCACATGATCGTTGAAAATGATTTACCCTTCTATCTTATTAGCCGACTGTCATGTCTATAATTCTTTTGCCCTGATCCAGTTTGCATTGTTGGATGGCTAATCATGTCTTTTTTAATTTAAAGTGTGGGCGAGGTTCGAGGATGGGACAATTTTTGTGACAGTGGAGTTGATATTTAATAATATGGAGGCAGCAGAAGGTTGAAACTCTACTCGTTGATGAAAAGCTGCTGTCTGAGACTGTTCGTGCTTTCGTGCTTTAGATGAAGACCATCAGATTTGATAAAATATGTTATAAAAGACCAGTTCTGTGCTTGTACAGGACGTTCACATACAAAGAAGGAGAATTCATTCGCTATTACCTTATACAGTATACATATGCAGAAAGTCGATCCTTACAAAATCAATATGTGCTGCAGCAGCAACAAAACACAAATCGATATTTGGTAGTTGCAACTCTACCATCTACTAAACACAAATCGACCCAGACAGAAATTTGAAGAAGATGCATGCCAAAACATGGCAGTGCTGTAAGCCTCAAATTCCCTACAACAAGCACTATTCAAAACACCCAGAGTACTGCGAGCAGCATTAACAACACATATTATTTGACTTCTCTAACCTTCTTTAGACGCTTCAGTCTACCAATAGATTTGTTCTATCATATCATATATTTGATCAACGATGCTCTTCACCGTTTTTCTTCTTGTAATCTTCAGCCAACTGTTCGAGCTTTTGAATGAAATTATGGATATAACTCTGGTTATTGGCCGCTACAATATCACGGGCCGTCGCCGCTTTCGATCTCAGCTTCTTCCCCTCCTCTCCCGTCATTGCCATTCTTAGTGCTGTAGATATGTTTTCTCTCGTAAAGGAGCCATCGTCTCCCCTTTCTATTTCGATCCCCGCTTTCAATTCCGCGGCTATTTGCCGGGCATTCAAGCCTTGGTCGGCTTGAATGGGTAGAAAGATGATGGGTATTCCAAAGCTCAGTGACTCCATGGTGGAACCCCATCCTCCGTGGCTCAGAAACCCACCAAGCGACGAATGTGAGAGGATCCGTACCTGTGGTACCCAGCCCTGGACGACCATACCCCGGTCGTGGGTTCGAATTTCGAAACCCTCAGGAAGGAGGCCCAGAGGATCGTCTCCGCCACCGTCCGAATACGGTGGAAAACGAACACGCCAGAGGAAATGGATCCCGCTTGCCTCCAACCCCAGCGCCAGCTCGTGGATTTGGTGTCCCGACAGAAAAGCCTCGCTGCCGAACGACACAAAGACAACCGAGGCCGCCCGCTGCTGGTCCAGCCACTCCAGCAGATCCGAACGCTCGCTGTCTCTAGCGCGGGGCTGAACGGCTGGCTTGAGCGGGCCGACAGAAAGCACGGGGACTCCGATGGCGTCTTGGAAATAGCGAATATACTTATCTTCGTATTCAAAGCAGGATTTCACAAGTACCGCCTCGCATCCTTCCAGGCATTTAGCCAATCTCTCGATCGGCCTTATGTGCCCGGGTATTCCTCTGTACATGACTAAAAGATCCCGCGCTTCGTATAGCCTGAGCGTCACAACCGAAGACGGGAACCCGGAGGGTGGTGCCGCCAGCTCGTCGACGGTTATGTTCTTGTTCCGCGCTTTAGAAGGGTGCATGACATAGCCACAGCTCGCAGCGGGGAAGACAGATAAATAAATGGCTGGGACGCGCATCTCCGAAGCCGCTCTCTGCGCCCAATATTGCACGAAGTCGTGGACGAGATAATCCGGCGAGAGCTGCCTGAGCAGGCTTCGGAACGGCTTCTCCATGCCGTCCATGGCATCCTTCAGTGGAAACACCATTTCTGGCGGGATGTCTGCTGTGCATTCCGCGCCGGGAGTCAGTCCTTCCGTGGGCGGTAACGGCAGATCGAGTAGATCGATCCGGCCCGGCCAGTCGTGAAACAGTAACGAAACCCTGATTCTGGAAATGTTAACAGGCGTGGAGAGGAAGGAGACGGTGTGGCCGTGGATTGCGAGAGCCTTTGAGAGCTCTAAGAACGGAGTTATGTGGCCTTGCGCCAACCATGGAAATACCAGAAAGTGAAGCTTCTTCTTGCCAGTATGACCGTCCATCATAAACCTCCTTATCTGGAATGGCGGTATCAGAGAGAGACGTAATCTATCGCCTGTTCATCTTCGACTATATAAACTACATTGTACACACCTACCATTCATCGTAAGCCTTTGAATCACATAGATTTTTACTTGGTGAAAATTATTAATGTTAATCCAAGACAGTCAGTTAAGAAGTGCATTTTAATACGCTTATTAAGAAGTTGTTATGAACGTGAAGTGAAATCAGAGGTAGAGAGAAGTCTAAGAAGTTGTTATGAACGTTAAGTGAAAATCAAAGGTAGACAGAAGTCTACGTAAGGAAAATTCTGAAGTGTGGTAGTTGTATAAATGTTCGCTGTGGTTCCTGACCCCAACATACTTAAATAATATGGAAACCCACTATCGCCATATAAAGAGAAACCTAACCCAACTCATAACCAAGAAATGTAAACTTTGAATCTTTGTACAAGATTTTAGAGTTTACGTAGCAACAATGCTAGATACCATGGTTACTTAACAATATCAAATATTTATGATTATGGTGTTAGAATGTTTGATTATTATAGGATGGGTCTAGATAGAAATCACGTTAGATATCTCAACATTTTAAAATAAGATTTGATGAAATTGTTTATTTACAATATTTGGTCATAAAGAAATGCATTTGCATGGATTGGTACACCTAACAAGCTTTTGTAGACAAGTGGATGGATAGCTAGTCCATGGTTTTTGATAAACCTCTCTACAATAATAGAGAGGTCCCTTTGTATTTCCTTAGGAAATTATGGTATGAGTTTATGTTAGGTTACCATGTCAACTACTTTGACATTGGTGAATTCCAGGGAGTGGTTTGTGGGTCCACACAGGATCAACCAAATACCAGCTATGACCAATTTCTAGCTCTGCATCATCATAGTTGAAGGCCTAACCCCCATGCCTAACGTCCTCCCATATAAAAAAAATTAGCGAGACCTAGCCATTCATTTCCACCTTAACTAATAGCCTAGTGCAACATATCACATTCATAGTGTTATCCTGACATTAGGTAACTTCAAGTGATGTTGCAAGAGGGATTGGGACTTCAATCCCCATAGAAAAGTATGGTTAGGGGAGGACTTCAATCCCTATAGAAAAGTATGGTTAGGGGAGGCCACATGGACACACTAGATGTTCCCATCCTAGTTCATGTAGCCCTCATAGATGCCCGAGTTGTGAGAAGATTTGTTATGGGTCGATGAAGGCCAATGAACATTGATAGTTTCATGGAGGAGTTCTCTCTCTCTCTCTCTGTATATATATATATATATATTTATTCTGTGATTTTTTTTCCTATATCTAACTATATAATGTGTGCAATGGCTATGGTCAGATAGAAAACCTTCGACCCCTGCAGACACATCAGTGACAGTTTCCACCATTGATGCAGTAGTAGTAGTAGCCTACTCGTTCGATGTACCACAGATGCAGGTATTGTGGAACTTTGTTTATCCTTGCAATCATGGTATATAAAACAAACCTCCTTACTCATGAATATATGCATACAAGTTTATGGATATCCAGGAGCTTTAATATTTTTTGGGTACACATTTGAGAGAATATATCTTATATTAAAATATTGAAATTTGATTGGCTTTTTCCCCATATTTATTTATACCGCATGTATAGTGAAAATTGAGACTATAAGGTCTATACTGAAATACACTTCCATTTGTATTTGAGTAATGAATACAGGTTACGCCATCCTTGTCTCTCACTTGCGAAACACAAAAAATGGTTTTGTGAACTGTCATACCCATGCCTTGTCATCATGGCATGTGAATTTCTCATCGACATGTTATTCATTCAATTTGTGTGCCATTACTTTGACCTCCCACCTATCCCTAAGTCTCCTCTTGTCCTCTATGTGTCTTAATGCTATGTCATCCTTCAAGCCTTTTAGTTTACCTATGGAGGTATTCACATGTAGTAACCCCTCAGATGAGTCTAGGATGAGACTAGACATTCCTTGAGAATGAAATTCATGGATATAATGTTGTTGGGGTCTTCCAAGGAGTATTCTAACCCTAGAGTAGGGAAACCTCCTCAACACCTAATTGAAAAAATAGTTAGTTAATACTCACCCATTGCAAAAAAGATCCTCTTTATTAGTAAGGCCCAAATTAGTTAGTCGACCCTCACTATAAGTGGGCCTGTAGGTAGTTAAGAATGTCTATTGGTATATATATCCTCAGTAGAAGGTTATGTAATGTATTTTCAATACTTTTTACCATATTTCGAGCTCTTCTCTACAGTTTCCCCCCTTGAAGAGGTAAGTGGATGTAACTCCTTCTTTTTTAATATCATTAATACAAAAAATCTTTCTCAGGGTTGATCTATTTTCTCTTGTATTCTTTTTTTTGGTAGTATTATATTATATTCTATGTGATTTCTCTAAATTTTTGAGTTTAAGTACATTGCATGTGGTATCACAACTCTTTCTTGGCTAAAAATTATTTTTGTAAGAATTTAGAGGGAAAAAAATGACAGATCAGTTTTTGAAATTTTATGTCTAGAATTTGAGGAAACGAATATATATTTGGGTTCCTCTCATAAAAAAATCCAAGTAAATAAAGAATATCTCAAACGGAGTCTCAGAAGTGAATATATCATTGATTTATAAATCAATTGTTTTAGGGTTTTTTTCTTGTGACCACTGTGGATATTGCAGAGTTAATATAATTTGATAGTGTCGAGATTGCTTTTAGACTAGTGCAAGTAGATGAAAAATGGCCATGCAATTTCTAGAAAGTGGTCATAATAGAAATTCTAATAAATATTATAAGATTTGTGGTTATTTAAATTTTTGGCTTCAAACCTTACCTTCAAATGTAAGTTATTTTTTGGTGATTGTAGAGCTCTTTATTGGGTTTGTGAGCTCCTAATTGTTTCAAAAAAAAAAAAGACATGTGCCACCATTTTTAAATAACACAATGATCTGTCGTTCAATTGGTAAAATTGCGGTCATTGAAGAATACATGCAGGAAATACAAGTGGAATCACATTGTTGGAAACCCTTTTTACCTATTTGAGTAGTAACACACTAGATAGTAACTATATATGTAATCTCACTTCCACATATCTTCGGATATATAGGAAATTCCATAGGTATACTTGAAAATAGCTTTAAATAAATAGATTGACCATTTTGTTGCAATAGTACACCGAGAAAATCACTCAGGGATATCACTCTCTAGTACCTACGTAGTTGATTAGTATGGATAAAGGAACGATTGAACCTCTTTCTGAGATATTGAGTCAAGTACTACTATTGGACCACACACATATATCAAAGAAATATATCACCTGACACTCCTTTGTCCTCAGGACCCTATAATATTTTTTAGTGAACTTACCAATGTTGGAGACCTATAAACCACCTCATACCAACACTTCAGACATTATGACCACCCACTCAACTATCAATAGGTTGGAAAACCTAGAAGTTCAATACATGACTCTTAATGGCCAGCCTCAACAAATTTAGAATACCATAAATGGTTTGGATTAGACATTGGATGAGAAGTGGGATAAGCAGATCGATTATAAAGGTCAAAAGACCCTACAATTTTGATTGTATGTTGAATGATAAGTTGTCACTTTTGCAAGTTGAATGCATACCAGAAGTATACCCCTAGAATCCATAGAACATTGAGGCACACAAAGAAGAAACTTATAACTTAGGAATATCTAGCCACTAACAACCTACTTACTATTCTCATGGCCATAAACCACCCTCAATGGATACTAACATTTGGCACCATTTTCCCAAAGTGGACCTAAACAAGTTTTATGGTTCTAACCAATTAGGATGGGTCACCTAGTTGGAACATAATTCACTTTTGATGGCATTACAAATAACATGGTGAAACTTTGGGCGGAGGTCTTGTATCTAGATCAAGGACGATGCTAATGGTGGGAATTGGATAAAAAATCATTTGTGTGCTACATCACCTGGAGTTATTTTGTTATATATATTTGTGTATGTTTCGAGGGAGATACTCAATACCAATATATGACAAACATGTTGATTTGCATACCTTATCTCATCCTTTGAGAAATTACCCATCTGTATAGAGAACCTAACAATTTTTTTTTCTAAATAATGTTTCATTAGTGGCCTCAATGAGGATATTCAAGCACAATTTAGAATGCAATATTCCTCTACCTAGTTGGAAACATATTAGAGGGATCTAGAAGCAAAGATGGTGATCAATGCAAAAACCAAAAATCCCTCATTCATTCATCGGTCTCACCCTCCCTAAGTCAATTCGACAAACACATCCCCTACTTATCCCTTGAAAGTACAGATGTTGTCTCTTGTAGAAATGGTAGACTATGAAAGATGTGGACTCTACTGTAATTATGATGAAAAATATTGTCCATGTCATAAGTGTAAAGAATAGATTTTTTTCCAAATTGATATGACCATTATGGTCATAGAGTACATAATTATAAAATAGCCATCAAAGTTACCGGACGAAGACATCAACCCTACTACTTATGAAGTTATTGAACATCAATTCCCTTAGGAAGAACCCTAAATATCCTTTCATGCATTATCATGCATTTCACCTCCATAAACCTTGAGATTTACAGGCTACATCGAGCATCGAGAAGTCATAGTCCTAGTTGAAAACAACAATACTCATAATTTCATTCACAATAAAGTGGTAGAAGAAACCCATTTTTATGTCCACTTAGTGTACAAATCCCACATTATGATCACCAATGGAGGTATGTGAAATGTGAGGGAAGATATGAAAATGTCAATATCTAGATGGGAGACTATCATATCAAAACCAATCTATTTTCCATCAATATGGGTGGTTATGATATAATATTAGGGATGGAATGACTACACACTTTGGGACTAGTCACCATGGATTTGGAGGAACTATATATGAGTTTCACCAAAGAGGATCATCTACACACCCTTTGAGGGATTCAAGTAGGCCCACTTGAAATACTAAAATCTAATCATATGGAGAATTTGCTAAAGAAAGGCCTCTTTAGCATTAATGCCCAATTTAATGCCATACAAGTTATGGAATGTTTGACACAAGAAATCCATCCATGTCCTAAACATGCAATAGGTACTTGAAAAACATCATTAATTGTTTTTTTAATCCATATACATACAAAGACATATATTGTGTATAAAACCCCTTGTTAAGAAATACATCCTATACAAAGCACCATGAATCTAGTTTTGTGTTACTACCATCCGTGAATCTCAAATACCCATTGAAATCTGGTTTTATGTTACTGTACTATTATTTTGGTACTATATATAGAGATTATTTGAGAGGCTTTTGGTACTATCAAGGTTCTCTGTGTATTTTTGTGGGACCTTGGATTCCTATTTACAACTCCAATGTTGGGCTCAATTTCTCCTCATAATTAGTATACTTTTCAGTTATTGCGAGTATGCCAAAAAAATATTGATACATCTTTTCTATGTTAGGGATATTGAGCCTCCCAGTTTGAATGACCAATTTTTTATATAATAAAAGACTTAGTTGGTTTCCTCAGTCCTTGAAATTGGTTGCCTTCTTCCATATCTAATGTCTAATGAAATTATAGATTTACATTGTGTACCATCAACCAAATGTGAAAAAGTCTCTATGTTTCCACCAAGTATATATATATATATATATATATATATATATACGAGATACATATAAATTTTATATATAATAATAATAATAATAATAATAATCTATTTTTAAGGTCACGGTAAGTTAGCACACCAAATTGTTGTATGAGAACCCTTGTTTGTGGGACAAGGAACCCCCCTCCGCCCAACGATTTGATTGGTAAAGTCTACAAAGGTATGCATACCCTATCCCCCTCTGGATTTGAACCTGTGACCTATAAATTTATATACACATATAAATTTCATCTTCACTTGTAAGGATTTTTTTAAATGAAACGAATAACTGACACTTTATCTTTATCTTATTTTTTTTAGGGGATATGATAAGAAACAGAGAGCTTCCAAATATTATCTTATGGTAGCTCCCAAGTGTTAGGTACATGGAACAACCACATATTTTTTTTGATTTTATGTTAATCCTGGATTCGGCATAATTGAAAAATTCCACTACAACTCTATAGATGTCTTTGTGTTCAATAAGCATTTTGGGCTCCCATTCATAATGCAAAAACTTCCCTTTCTTGAATTCATATTGACCAATAGAAAGAATCCCTCGACGAGATGGACTTGTCGATGGAAGAATATGTTACCTCTCTCAGGAGGTAAGTGTTTTTCATTACTTTCTAAAATCTAAACATTTGT
This sequence comes from Picea engelmannii, assembly GCA_009831015.1. Lineage (NCBI taxonomy): Eukaryota > Viridiplantae > Streptophyta > Pinopsida > Pinales > Pinaceae > Picea > Picea engelmannii. Next base: position 202,380 of record ML787310.1, read on the forward strand.
TTGATAAATTATAGTTGAGATTTTTTTCGTATTTCTAGTCTGTTTTACGTAGAAAGCAGAAGCAATTTCTATGACTAATTTTGCAGAAAAAGAAATGGATTTTCAAGGGGTGCATCAATATGTCGGGGAGTATCCAAGTATGCACTTGATTTGAATAATATTTTTGACAAATTTGTAAACTATTTCGATATGCAACTGAAAAATAAACTGAAATGTATTTTATTGAACAAGTGCAAGACACTATGAACATGGAAGGTGGCAACCCTTGTGGGAAGAGTTTGTTAGAACAAAGATATCTAGCGGAGAACATTCAGTGAGTATCTTGTTTCCCTCATAATTTTCAATGAATCCATTAATGGAACACAATTTAGTAATTATATTAATTTATGAATCATGCATACATTGGAATCCATAATTAATTCATTTGCTACTGGGTCGATTTAAAACTTCATAGAAAGATGCAGCCACGAACCATGGCATTGTGGCCATCAAATTCAGAGAGTCTAGTGTTGTATTGCACATTGTTTATAGAAACAAAGTGTTCAAAATAGCAGTTGAACAATGGACTGTGGAAATTGTTTTAGGATATTTTATTTTAAAGTGTAAATATTTAATAAATTATAATAATTTTTAAATTGTAATTTATAAAATTCAAATTGAAAGAATTTTATATAATATTTAGAAAATTTAAATTTTAAGAATAAATACCTATTTTAAAGTGAAAAAATCTTACATAATCTTACTAATTATTATTGCCAGTTTGAATTCAGTTTTCAAAAGATTTTATATAATATCTAAATAAGTTTGAATTTTTTAAAATAAAATACTTCTATCATAATCTACAAATACAACCTTGCTCTGTTAATCAATGGAAATATCTCGAGGTCAATGGTAGTACTGATGAGTAGGCTATATGCATTCACAATATAATCTAATTTAAAGTCTCTCTTTAACGATAATACCTTTAGTATCGGTTTTGAATCTTTTACCACAAATACCCAGAAATACCACACAAGTTTCCTGAAAATGAATTGTGTGCTAACATGAGTAACATTTTAGTGTCATTAAAAGTATTAACATTTGTGAGTAACATTTTAGTGTCATTAAAAGTATTAACATTTGTGTAGCTTTATATCGATTTTAAATAGATCTTTTTTATTTTCATCAAAGAGGAGAAGGTAGGTTTATTATGCCCACATTTTCATTTTCTTAAATATTGGAGTTTCCATGCGAGGACATGACCTGATCATGGCATGAAAACAAACCATCTTAATTTTGTGTTATGCATTATTTGTGTTATATATTATTATTATTATAGCTATAGACTATCTCAAACCAGTCTTTAAACATTTCTGTTTGTTTTTATTTGGTTAGAAGGCATCATTGTTTTATTTTGAAGTATTTATGCATGTCTTTAAACATTTCTGTTTGTTTCTATTTGGTTAGAAGGCATCATTGTTTTATTTTGAAGTAGTTATGCATGTAGACTATGTTTATCATCACAATAGACCTAGAGCTCTTAAAACTTATGTATGGTTTTAAGATATCTAGGTTTATTATGGTGATAGCCATATTCTATAAATACTTATAGAATAATCGAAATGTTTGATGAGTTTTTTTTAAAGAGAGTTTAGCTAAAATAAAATAATGTTGTTGTTTTTATGTGAATTGGTTGTTTTTATGTAAATGCCTTGTCATGTCTTTGCATTCAAATTCCAATATTTAAAAAAAACAAAAGAATGGACTTATTTAACTTAGCTTCTATCTTTTTAGGAAAATAAAAGAGATCTTTCTAAAATTCATAAAAAAATACTATCTTCAAAAATGATTAGCAAGTTTAGTCTAAGCAAATTATTAACAAAGTAATTGTAAACTTCACACCAATGAATTAATAACTCCAAAATATTCAAGAAAAATTAAAAAACACCTATGTTACTAAATTCTATCAATGACAGAAGCGATCTGGTTCTGAAGCTAGGGTTTACACTCTGACAGCCGCAGAGGACTGCGGCCACAACATAATGGCCCCGCAGGGGCTCCCGCAAGGCCAGGGGAAGGCGCCGAAGGGCGTCACTTACAGCCAAGTAACAGCCAATGAAGATCTGCCAACCCGAGTGAAGCGACCGACCTTCGAAACGCCTCCGGAGATGCACGCGCAACTGATAGCCAATGAAGATTTGCCAACCCGAGTGAAGCGACCGACCTTCGAAACGCCTCCGGAGATGCGCGCGCAACTGATAGCCGAAGGAACATTCAAAGACCGGGACACGGATATGGACCCGGCTAAGGAAGACAGCACTACACCAGCCTCAGCTCCTTGGATCCCCGGTAAGTGCATTCCACAAGCTCCAGTCGCCCCAAAATATGTCATCAACTAGCCCCGTATAGAGGAGCAGAAACAATTTATGCAAGATAATGCCCTGATAGGGAAGTTCCTAGGGCTATGGCCCTCGGAAAGAGAACTCCTCAAATGGATACAGTACTGGTGGAGACCAAAAGGGCATTATGATCTCCAACTAGGCTCGAAGGGTTTCTTCACGATCATCTTCCACAATCTCGAAGACAGAAACCGTATCTTTGATGGGGGGCCCTATTTCTTCAACTCGGCAGGACTCTTCTTAAGATTCTGGACAGAGAAGTTCACACCTGAAAAGGAATATTTCACCCATGCACCGGTCTGGATCAGGCTGTACTCTCTTCCCCAGGAATTTTGGCTGGAGGAAGTTCTAGCTGGCATAGGCAACACCATCGGTATTTATGTTAAGTCCTCTGAAGCAACTAAGCAGAGACGATACACATTGTATGCCTGAATCTGTGTGTATCTAAATATAGCCAAGCCGCTCCCGGGCTCCATTATGTTGGAATATCATGATGAGGACTGGGCTCAAACCATAGACTATGAACACATACCCTTCCGCTGCAGGAAATGCCACGAGCATGGACATCTCTTCAGGGAATTCCCACTCAACAATATGCACAAGTAGGGGAAACCAGAAAATGGCCAGGACAAGGAGGGATTCACGCAACAAACAGGACGCAGACGACAGGGTAGTAGAAAGCAACCGGCTCAGGTAAGTAAAGACCCTTCCACCAGCAATAAATTTGCAATTTTACAAGATAATCCA